>JBBPCZ010046660.1:10000-13048 GCA_037974445.1 Brycinus macrolepidotus
GTTTTCCTGTAGCTAGGTGCTGAACTGTCTATTGGTCTTTGGACTTTACAACCTTGGTCTCCTATGTTTGCTGTTAGGGTGGGCCCAGAACATATGTGGACGTGTGTGTGTGTGTGTGTGTGTGTGTGTGTGTGTGTGTTTTAAAACAGTTATCAGTTAGACTGTGAAGTGTATCATTATGCTTTTAGTGTTTTGAACTGTATCTGAAGCAGTGACATCATTTTTAAAGGAAGCGTTTCACTGAAACACACATCTTACATTCCGTGCCCTGCACTGTCCTGGTCGAATCAGTGTGAAATTCTTCATTCACCTTCACATTATTAATTTAAATGACAGCACTAGTAAAACGCTGTGCTTACATGGATTGTCCTGTACTGTTATGTGCAAACCTTTAGGCCAGTGTCATGTTTTGTTGATGTTCTAAGTGAAAATAAGGACACATCATCTACAGAGAACACACTTCTACACATCTTAGTGCACGATTACTGTTTATTTGCTCTTTTTAACATATTTATTGGAAAATACACTCAATTTCTTCTCATTGATGCTTTATTGTAAACATGAAGTGATAGAATTTTATGTTAAATTCAGAAAATAGACAGAAAAAAAAGATATTTTCACTTACTTTTTCCACTTATTTCACTTATTTTATGATTACTTTGACTATCAACAAAACATTTCAAACTTGAAATTTGATTGCCTGTGATCCTATATCTTGAACAATAGGCTCAATTAATCTGACTTATTATTCAGTAGATATTATAAAATGAGTGTAAGTTATGTATCTCCATTCATTCACATTTTCAGTTGAATATATATATATATATATATATATATATATATATTGTGTAAAGTGGTAAAACAGCTTTGGGGTTTGCGCTGAGCATGTACAAGCAACCAAGTCCATGTAAAGGCAGCAGTTTGGAGGATGTGGGCAGTAAAAATCAGCAGGTCCAGGGAAAAGAGAGTGCTGAAGTAGTCATATGAACTTGTGGCTTCAAACAGGGAAGTGAATGCAGAGATCCAGACCCGAATAAAAGTCCTGACTGCAGAAGACACTGTAATTAGATGTGACACAGTGCTGAGAGTGAAACTACATGAGTGGTACTGATATGCAAATATACTGAGTAGTGGACATTTAATGGACAAAACGAGGCGCCTCATCCCAGTCACCTAAGAAATATTGACTTTCTTAGTTTCACACTGGAGCTAAGGGGCCATTATCACTATTAGAGATGAAATTATACAGTGTATCGTATGAGGCTGTATCACAGTGTACTATACTGTATCAAATTATAGAGTTGTATTGCTGATTTTCCATCGATAACATTATCATATTAAAAACAAGGCCCTTTTTCAGTCACGTTTTTGCTGTATTGAAAAACAGACACTACTATTTCGAATCGCTTGGTGAATTTTGTGAATTGCTACACTCAGAGTGACTAAGCAGTGGAAACGTATCACCGTCAGCATTAGCCAGTGCATAGCCAACGTATTAACATCCTACAAACTGCATGCTTAAGTCATCATACGCTTGAATCAAGCCACACTGAAGAGCTTGCGTGGTTTCTGACACACTTTTATCTATAAAAATGGTCCAAAAGTACAAAATCAGGCCTCAAGGCTGTGCAACATATACGTATGCATTAATGTTGTTGCGATTTGAGTATATTGAACAACTGGACACGATTTGAGACATGTGTGACGATTTAGGTATATAATTTACACAATGCTGAAAGCTATAAGCATCCATTACTGGTTACCTACATAATCTTTGAAGCTCTAAGAGCAGAACTAAAGTAGACCAAACACGCCTTGGCCGATCAACTACATTTGGTGTAAGATATGTAAATTAGGTTGATGGCTGTACTTTCACTTGGGGGGGGGGGGGTGAGAATGGTTAAGGGAGTTGCTTGACTAGGCCCAGTCTTTGTTTTCCAGTTTGTTTCTTAATGGTACGAATGAGTGATCAAGTCCAAGAGATAAGATTGCTGATGATGATGCCATCATTTACCACTAAGGAGTTCATAGTTCATCTGAGAGGGACTATATGGGTGTGTGTGGGTGTGTATGTGTGTGTGTGTGTGTGTGTGTGTGTATGTGTCAGAGAGGAAGAGAGAGATTTAAAAACCTGATTTTAAAAATATCCTCATTGCTGAAGGTCAGGTTTAATGAGTGTGAGGGGAAAAAAAACAAATGCTTCAGGTAACTGTCAGTTTAACTCTGCACCACATACAGCCGTTTCCCTTCCAGCCAATCAGATCACTCGTCTCAGCTCTCAGCTTGAGCAAGCCTTAGGAATGTGTGTGGCAGGTATGGGCCACAGAGGCAGGAGTCTGTATGTGTGAGAGTGTGTGTGTGCGTGCGTGTGTGTGTGTGTGTGTGTGTGTGTATGTGTGTGGCTGCGCATGCACACTTGTACTCCATCTTAATCAGACCAGAATTTTTATTTCCTTCTTCCCGATTCCCTCACTTCATCACGGGTTTTAATTGCTTTTCTAGAATATTTGTTTTCTCGGGGGAAACGGGTGTTGCTGTGGCAAAGTTTTTCGCGTGGCAGGCCGCCACGGAGAAACATTACCTATTGAAACATATTTTTTCTAATGTGGAACAATCAGAAAATAAATAGAAATAGTGCACTAAAAACGCACTAGCAGAAAATGCCAGGCGTTTGTCTATTTTCATAAATATCTTTTTAAACATCGAATGAATCGTGCTTAATATGACATGAACTAACAATCTAAAAAAGGCCAGGAAAAATGGCTATGTATGTTTGTAACTGCTGTAATAGAAAGTTAGCGTGGTGTTTGCAGTGATATGTAAACTATATGGACAAAAGTATTGGGACTCCTGACCATTCCACCTACAGGGACTTTATTAATATTGCATTCAAACACATAGACTTTAATATGGAGTTGGTCCCCCTTTGCAGCTAGAAGAGCTTCCACTCTTCTTGGAAGTCTTTTCACAGGATTTTGGAGTTTCTGTGGGAATTTGTGCCCATTCATTCTGTAGAGCATTTATGAGGTCAGGTACTGATGTTGGATG
>JBBPCZ010046688.1:0-32141 GCA_037974445.1 Brycinus macrolepidotus
TATATATATGTGTGTGTGTGTGTGTGTGTGTGTGTGTATATACACACTCGCTAACACATATACGGGAAACAAATATATATATCCTGTATATTATGTGTCACGTATTAACAAAAATTGTACTGAGGGTGTAAAAATCTCAACCATAAAATTTGCCTGGCTGGTCCAAGCTCCAAGCACAGAAGTGCAGGAGTTCAAGTAATCACCGGTATCTCCTCACACCTACAGCTGTAATATCTCCACAGATCTATAAAAACAGCCCATAGCTATTAAAAAGCGTTTAAAATGGTCTTGTTAATATTAAGCCTTACTGGATATTATACGTTAGCAAAACTGAAAATATTGCACTACATTATGAATGTGTCTCAATCTGGCTGCTGTAATTTTACATTTGCTCACAATCACCAGTTCTTATACCCATCCCAGCAGGCTGGCCAACCCAGCACTACACAACCAACCAGCGGTGCCTTTGTTCCTTTTCTTTTCCCCCATTTTCTTCTCAGATGCTGTAGTTAAAGTGATGTGAATCACCTGGAGAGCAAAGCTCCTCCAGTTAACCCCCTAACTCAGCATCGTGAGCATCATGAGTTCCTACTGCAGGAAGAAACCGTCGAGGCCCTCGAGGTCACCTTCAAAGTACTGTTCTATCAGACAGGCCGTGGCCCAACAGCAGCCGCGCAAACTGAACTGCCAACCTGCTTTCATGTGTCAAACACTCTGAAGAACCAACTCCTGCAGCTTCGGCTTCCGGACTGATTCACACCTTTGATGGCAGGCATGGATGTGCTGCACCAGCTGTACAGTTACCTTTTCTCATCCCAGCGTAAACAAGCAAAGCACACTGAAAGAAGCGATACACTGAATTTATTTCATTTAAACGTGCATTTCTACATTAATAAATACTTGTTTGGATGGACAATGATGGACCTTTTTATTCTAGAATAGGAAAGACACTTTTTTTTCAGTTTCACTGATGGCTTTGTAGAGCAGTGTCAATATATGGTAAATTTTGGCCTTCTGTATACATTCAAACAGCATTTTATGTCAGTCACTCTTAAATGGATTTTCCCATTCCCATCTCAGTGTAGATGCTAAAACAGAGGTTTTTTTAAAGTGAAGGTGGTCATTCTGTCATACGTGAACACACCACAGCACACAGTGTGAACTGCACAAAATTCTTCCTCTGCATTTAACCCATTTACCAAGTGAAGCAGCAGGCAGCCAGGAACACAGCACCTGGTAACCAGTGTGTGGGGATGGTACCTTGCTCAAGAGTACCTCAGAGGTGCTTAGCAGTCTTGAGAATCGAACCCACGACTAGGCAAATGCCCTAATCACTAGGCCACCAGCTGCTAGGTTTTGTTTGATGCCAGATGTTTCCACAAGGTGATTTAGTGCAACGTTTGCCAGAACTAGAATAGCCAAAACAAAAGGACATTTTACATGTTTACACAAATACAGATCTTCTTTCACTTTGTTCATATTTGTTTTTGTCCATTTCTAATCTTGAAGAATGCTATAAGGAGTCAACTGCTGATGTCTCACTGTTCCTTGTAATAAAAGTTTAAATGCCACACAATCTTTTGTTGCCCCTGTTCAACACCAATTTTCAATAAGACCAAGCCATCCTAATAATTTAGTCTTCAGAAAACAACACAAATAAATACATAAAGTTAAAAAAAGTTTTTTTAGACTTCTTGGATTAAAGCCTGGCATGACTAGCTGCAAATCATGATCATCTACGCCACACACTACTATATCACACAGTTACTTCAATGATTGGATCTGCACCATGCTTGGAATCTGAATTGAGTGGTTCTTTTATTCAGACAGCATCCCGGCAAGCTACACCTTAATGTCAGTACCTCACCCGAGCCGGGCGGCATGTGAGTTTGATCAGCCAGGTCACACAGCCTATTTAATAGTAGGGGAAACACTGTAGTTGAGTTATAATCAGGCAAAGCACACAACCACTTCTGGCCAGACCCACTACAAGCTGAAGTGGGAAATAATTGCATCTTTCATGTATACTCAGTAGGTCTCTTTGCAGAGAACTGGGAAATATTTAGTTTCACATTACACAATCACACACACCATCCAGGCTGAATCATAGAACAAGCTTTGGGTTTGTTTTTTTTGGGTTTTTTTTTTCTCCCTCAGAAAACAGCACTGATGAGGTGAACCTTATGCAACAATTACAGCTCATCATGCAACATCTCTTTAATTCATTTATTTATGTGGCTTTGTTTCATTTAATTGAATGGGTCCTGGTTTCTAGCAAGCTCCAGATAACCCCCTACCCTCTATCCCCCCACCCCTAGCTGGCTAAAGGGAGACGAGGAATAATAAACGTCAACGACAACACCTATGAAGACTGCACTGAATATATATTTATTATTATTTATTTAGCAGCCTCCCTGGAGGACCGAAACCTCGAACGGCGCTTCAGAACAAAAAGAACATGGCAGTGATTAGAGAAGGGCACTTTGCCATTCTGATTTAAGGTTTGTTGAGAGCAGTGTAGCGGCATGCTTTGATTGCTAAATTTTTCTGGAGAACAATACAGTATTATGCTGGCTGCTCTTCACATAATCCTCCACATAATGACCCAGGGTTTGAATAAAACAGTGAGATGCAGGCACTGCGAGACAACACAGTGAATTTGCTATATACCCCAGGCACTTCAGCACTCTCTCTCTTTCCAGTACTATTATGGTGATATGAGCAATCGGTGAAGGTTGAACATTTTTAAGAGTGATAGGGGTAAAGGTGGGAAGGAATGGGAGAGCTGCCTTTTTTACCTTTTTAGCATGAGAAAAAGAAAGAAAAAAAAAAGCTTGTTGTCATGGCGGGGGTGGGGGTGATGAGAGCGAGGCGCAGATGCAGGATTCCCTGAGTTGGGTTTTTATTCACAAAAAGGCACGAGGGCCTAAAACATACATACACCAGCCAAAACAGAAGGACGGGTAGGTGAGGGTCTCCATGAGGGATGCGTGAGGGATGACCGACCAAGCCGACAAGAACAAATGCCCTATAAATACACAAACCTAAACACAATTCAGCTGACCCTAATGCAAACTATAATCACAAACATGTCATAATAAAAGTCCAACATAAACAAACTCAATGGCAGCCTCTAGCGGCCGCTAACCGAACCGTGACATGACAGTACCCCTCTCCTCAACTCCCAAGACCCCCCCCCCCCCCGCCAAGGATGGAGGAAACAGTAGCTGGGACCGCGCCACCCTATTGCAGGCGGGGGAGCCTGCCTCGTCCCGTGAGGCGCTATGGAAGCCGTCCCTCGAAGCCAGCTCGGCGGCCAGTGCACCCGCTGCGTGCACAGGAGCCCACATCCCTTTCTGCGGTGGCGCCATCGTCGGCGCATTCTTGACCTGCATCGACGCCTGCTTCCCACGTGCAGGCAAGAGGACCTGCTGGGGTTCCAGGGCTGGGGACAAAAGAGCACCAGGGGGAACGCCCCTCAACGCCGGCCTGAAAGCCGGAATGCTCAACGTGAGCCTCATTGCTCGCTCCCGCAGCGCCGTGAAGGGAGGAACCTGCTGCGCCTCTGGTTGGTCGGTCATTCTGTCACGGCGGGGGTGGGGGTGATGAGAGTGAGGTGCAGATGCAGGATTCCCTGAGTTTTTATTCACAAACACTCAAACTATAACACAAAAAGGCACAAGGGCCTAAAACACACATACACCGGCTGAAACACAAGGACGGGTAGGTGAGGGTCTCTGTGAGGGATGCGTGAGGGATGATCGACCAAGCCGACAAGAACAAAAGCCCTATAAATGCACAAACCTAAACACAATACAGCTGACCTTAATACAAACTATAATCACAAACATGTCATAATAGAAGTCCAACAAAAACAAACTCAATGGCGGCCTTTAGCGGCCGCTAACCGGACCGTGACATGACACCTGTCTTGCACTGTGATTAAACTTTGAGCAAAGTGTAAGCCAGATGTGCTTTTCCAGCCATTAAAACTGGCACGTTTTTAAGAAATAATTTAAGCAATAGGACATGGGACGGGATTGCGATATCACAGCATGGTCTTCTGTCGCTTTTACACAACAATTCTGTGAAACAAAGGGAAAACACAAAGCAAAGACACTGTGAACATTACATCAAAAGTGCTTAAAGAGTAATAGCAGCCTTTTTCATCACAGTACTCTTGCAATATTAAATCCGGTTCCGCTTGGTCAGTTTAGCAGATAGAGTCAAATGTGGTGTAGTTCAGTTAGTCTGAAAAGCATGTAGAAGCCTAGCATGTTTGCTGAATTGTGTTTTGTTAATCTTTTGCAAACTCACTTTTTTAGCTGCTCCTACTGAAAAGCTTACTTAGGCAACAGCAAGTTGGGAATATGATGTCGGACTGCTGTCACACTCTTGTTCAGCATCTGACCAAATAGGCTGCAGCTCAGATCCTATAGGAAATAGTGTCTAATGTGTACACTTTCTGTTTTCGAACGTGCCAAATTACTATGCAATTAATCTATGTACCACATAGCATCACACCCAATGGGTTGCATTAGCACCATCTTCTTGGCAGTTGGCTAGAACATGTTAACTATAGAAGAGTATGGACTAGATTTCCATATTTATTCCACAAAATTATATACTACATGTGTTTTGGCCAGAACAATTATCAAAGGTGAATAAAAACATAAATTCTAAGTTTACCCCTAAAAATGCACATGATTTTTCTTGATTGGCCATAATTTGTTTTGAATGTTTATAAAGACACATTAACTGTTTCTGGAGGTTTAATCGTTGGAAATCTTGAATGTACTGAGCTGAAACCAATGCACATATGTTTGTTTTTGTGTCTCGGGGATGGGGGACGGGAGGGGCTATCTAATAACAGTGGGCTATGTTCCAGTAAGTAAATGTGGGTCCGTTCCAATGTGTCAAAGTGATACTGATTAACTGAGAATGTCATGCCATATTATTGTTATTCTGATGAAGCAATTAAAAAGCAATTTTAAAAAAATGAAATATTTTAGAAAAAGGACAATGTTTTAAACTTTAAACTTTCATATTTTACAACATCCATAAAAAGCGGTGTCAGAGCAGGTTTTGCCAAAATGTTCTGAGAGGTTTTTTTTTGTTCAAATGATTGTAAAAAGGACATCTCGGCAATGCAAACCCCGTATTTCTGCAGCTGCTCATTACTTCATTACTATATTCATGCTGTCGCAGAAATGTCACAACCTCTGATGGACTGCACATAGCCATGAAGCTAAGAGGTTATACTCACCACACTTCCAAATTAATACAGTTCATAAACCACCAGGATACACTCAGTGAAATAAACAGACTATGTGGTTTCTGAAATGAACTCAGAATAGAGCCCATCATCCCATCAGAAATATATTTCTCAAAATAATTACATTTGGCAAATTTTTATTTTCCCCTGTGATGGACTGGTGACCTGTCCAAGGTGTTTCTTTTCATTTCACTCTATGAGTTCTGGGACAGGCTCCGGCACCCCATGAGACCCTGGTTAGGATAAGTGGATCAGAAAATGAATGAATGGATAGAATTTTTTTGAACTTTCATGATCACACGATACACCCAACATTATGATGAGTGATGGGGGAGAGGGTGGGCCGTCCTATCCACCAAGAGAGACTCCTGACCATGGATGGCTGCAGCGCCACCAAGGACTCATAAACCCGAAGGTTTATTAAGTCATTATTTTGACCTTTTTTGAAGCTCTCAGGAGAAGAATCATTAAACTGGTGGTGCTCACCAGAGCAAACTGTCAGAAGGGTGTTCATAATTAACACCTTGTTTCACAAATTTGCCTTTAAACTTTGACTCTTAGAACCTGAGTGGCACAAATCCGTGTCAGAAGTGCAACAAATGGTAAATTCTTGTCATACAGCAAAACAACTCCTTATATGGAAGTTCCCCCGGTTTGTGTTACTGTAATTTTAAAAACATGTAATAATAATAACAACCACTACTAATTTCTTTAATTTTAGGTCTTAGAAACAAACAGAAGGAACCACAAGGATAGTTTGCGCCCACAAATGGGTGGGGAAAACACTCAGAGGGAGGGTGTCCGGAGAGCGGCTGAGCAGTGGCGCACCGAGAGAAAGAGCAGCAAACGGCGAGCGTGTAGGTGAACAAACACCAGTTTTAGACTGTTTTACATTGTTTTTATTTGTCGATTATCAGATTTTACTAAAATACTATGAGTTATAAGGGTTAGTTTAAATAGGATAGAAAGAAGGAACGGTAGTTTTTGTCAACCATAGATATTATATAGATCTTGTGACAGCTCATTCACCCTGCTGTTGTCAAAATGGCCCATGTCTGTTATGTCAGCATCTGGACATATCCTAACGGACCCGGTGCTCTGAGATTGTCCAAAGCCACCACCTGTCTCGGCATGACACCGGATGCGACAAGCATACACACACACACAGAAAGACAAAGCACTGCAGGCCCTCCGGGCCACATCCGTCCCAAAGCCACGGATCAATGGTGAATGAATAAGGAAAGGAGTCTGACTGGAAGATGCTCTGCATGGGGCAGGACCAGAAAGCAGAATAGACGGAGGCACCGCAGGGGTCAGTGGAAGTCAGGCAGAGACTCCGAGACTGGCAGGGGTGACAGGTCCAATAGCCAGCCAGAGCCAGACTTTGTTAGCATGAGCTTGTCATTGGAGCGTGCTCTGTCATTACCAGTTTATCATAAAAGACATGATAACACTCTTCCTCCCCGAGCCTTGTCGGCCTATGTCCGTCCTCAGCTGAGGGAGTGGAGAGAGAACTAAATATAAGAACAGATCCTACACTTGATCTTAGCCAAAAGGCCAAAAAGTGATTTCTCATTCTTAGTTGTGGGCACTACGTTCATACAGGTGAGCTAGGCGGTTGTGGGATTGGAGGAAGGAGGGTAAAATGTATCTGTGTTAAGTCATTTTACCAAGGGAACCCAACCCCATTCTTTGGTAAAACCCATCCCTAAAGAGTCGCTCCCTAAAGGTAACTTAGCAAACATAACTGTACGGGCATTTATGGGTGCTTATGCTGCAGCTTTGTATGTAGGGAATTAATAACTCATACATCTAATATTCTAAGAGTTTGGAGGTCAAGCGAAATTTGACCTGTTTCCTAAGGTGAAGATGCAAGAATAGAAGCGTAGGTGTTGGATTCTGCTTTACTGATGAGACAAGGAGAAAGAACACGGAACATGTCTGGTATGTGGCTAAGTTAGCTAGCTAGGAAGTCTGACTGGCAATTGAAGTCTTTATTAACTCACTGTATTTAGTGTTAGTACTTTTTTTCCTATTCATAGACAGGCTGTTTCTGCTCCTATAGGGAATACATACTGAATGTTAGCACTACTATGTGCTTTCCAAGGTTATGAAACCGATACGATACGATACCAGCTCAACTCCACTCGTTTTCGGTTTTCTATTAGGAAAATCTGGTACCTAATAACTGGTAGTACTAATTTACCTACTTACTCCATTCTGGTTCCAAGTAAACAGAATAGGTACGAAAATGACACATGAAAACACTGCTGACTCCTGATTCGTCAGAGAGAATTATCCCACGCGTCACCAGACATCCTCAGACATCCTGCACTAACCTGCTGCTTTTTTAAAAAGTCAAGTTACTATAGTGACCGCTAATTTTAGTGATGGAGACTCGATTCACTAAAAGTGTTCTATTTGCAGTCAGAGTCTCATTTGGAGTTTTTGTACTAAACCATTACACATCTTGCAGGACTCAAGCTGGATACTGTTGCTAAGGTATACATATTTAAAAACTGCAAGAGTGCAAGCTAGTCCGATAAAATAAAATTTGTATATATGGACAGAGCATTGGCTTGTTGTTGAATATGGGTTGTGATTTCATGCATTACGAGTTAAAATGGAAGCTTTCAGTCCATATCCCACTTGTGTAAGTAGAACATGAAATATTTTACTATAATATTAATTTGATGAATAGTTAAGTGTACAGTCTTAAAAAGAACACACTTTACATTTTTTGGCATGTTTTTGATTTTTTTTTAAATCAAAACACGACTAAACTGGCCAATGCAAATGGTAAATCCAATGTACTTATAATTCATTCTGTTATTACTCATAAGCATATTTAAAGCATGCAATTACGTTTGAATAGGTAAATGTCAGTTATGACTCTAGATTCAAGTTTAACAGTAAAAAACATCCGTCATTGTTTTTACTTTGTTCTCATATTGTATCAAACTCAAGATGCAGATTCTGAGTTACAGACTGCAAATCAAATATATGCATAACTATGCAATTACTCCCATAAGCACATAATTACATATGAATAGACTAATATAATGACAAACAGGCTAGAAATTAGAAAAAACATTTCTTTTGATGTTGTAAAAAGGGTAGATTTGGACCTCTCAGTGCAAAAAATAAATCAAATATAATTGTAACCACTTAGTTATGTAATAACACAAATTATATAAACTGAATTGTTACAGCTAAATGTAACGACTTCTAGAGGTTAAGCGCTAAACAGTAGTAGCTGTCAAGTGTAGTTTCCTCATGCTCGCTGTCGGCTCAATCAGGATTGGGAAAATAACTGCTGTGGGTGTTCAGGATGAAGAAGGAAAATAATGATTCCCATCAAACAGTATTGATGTAACAGTGGCCAGGCGGATTTAATACCACGTTTGATGTGGTGGCCGGCTTGGACTTGCCGATCAATCGAGCTCCACCTGCGGCGATGGAAATGACTTTGTACAGGAGTTTGAGCACAAGTGCGGCTCCGAGTCGTCCCAAGAAAAAAATGAAGCAGAGCATGATAAGCCACGACTTAGTCACACTTTTCTGAATCCTTTGATCTGTTTAACTCGATGGGTCTGAGAACAAAAGACATTTTCTCGCTGCGTAACTCCTGGCGCTCGGCGCATACCTCTGGGTATGCAGTGAGCACTTTTCAATGAAGAAGGGAAAAAGTACTGTACATGGAGTGGTAGGAGGCTGAGGGCCTGCTAATAGTGACCGAATGGTCCAGTAATCTGCCCTTTGACCCAAACAAGCTGCTCTGGGAGGAGCTGGATAATAGTAAAAAAAAGTGTTGAGTCCTGCAGTCCCTGCACTCACACTGTTGTGGCATCGTTGTCACCAAACTGTCTCTTGCAGCCAGCTTGTGGCCGCTGCTCAGTAGTTTTGAATGGAATACAAATGCACTAAGAGGAGATCAATTTTCTAAGAAATGTATATACTAATAAATATTTTAAATATATATTACTGTGGAGTCAAAGTCATTTCTTCATATTTTGCTTCCAAAAAATCCAGACTTTCTTGTATTTTTAATGTAGTCTTGAGGAACAGTTCTCCAGGCTTCCTAAGGGACTTTCAAAGATTCTCATTTTCAGTCCAGTCCCTGAACCTGACCAGCTTCAGAAGAATGTTTTTGCTTGTTAATCCACACCATGACCTATGTACGAATAATTCAAGCAGAACAAAGCATATCTAACTTAAGGCCTGAACCAGTGAAGAAACAGGTGGAGATGATTCCAGATGATCAGGCGGTGATCAGTATACTGGTGGTGCTGAATGCTGAGTGGTTGGAACACCTTTCTCAAGGCACCTTGTATCTTTAGGCACTTTACAGCCTGTCACAGTAAAACATTTGTTCCCGTTTCTTTTATTTAACAGTACTCTTCAGCTTAGACCTGCTTTCTATATCTTTAGATTAAATGCTCAGCTGATTTAATGAAAGTCTTAAAATGTTTATTGAAATCCTGAGGAACTCAGCGCCGTTCACCTATCAGTTTGAAAGCTGTGCCTGTCACATTCATGAGCTCCTGCTGGTGTGGGTTCAGGGCCGTTACTTCTCTTTAAATAACATGCACAAAAAAGTATTATATATGCATGAGATAAGTATTTTATACTTATATAATAATAGTCTATATTGTTTGTTGCAGTAGAGACAGTGGGTAATTTACTCTAAAGTTGCAAATGTCCCATAATAATGTATTGTTTCAACATAATATGTAAAAACCAAAAAAGAAAACACCCATCGATCCATCCATCCACCTATTCATCCATTCATCTGAGCCCCTTAACCATCTTTAACCATCACCTGTCCAGGACAACTGTACCTTCTCAGATTGGAGTCAATTCCAGCAGTCATAAGACAACAGGTGGAGAAAAACCCTGGACAGAACGGCAGTCCATTCCAGACAAAGCAAACAAGCTCACTGGAATGTAAAAGATCTTAAAAAACTCGTTGTGAATGGATGGTATAGACCCATCCGGAGGCTTAGCAACCTATTTAGAGGAGAGGCAAATGAGCAAAAGGCAAAAAAAAGTGAAGGCCACAGATGTGGTTCCACTCCAACAGCTGTGCTAATAGAGCACTAGGGTTTTCAGCAGAGCCATGAATTCAAGACCAAGAGTTCTGACGAGTGAGAGAGATGGATTTTTTTTCATGAAGTCTCATTCCTTCACTGCAGCTTTTCAACAGGTCTGAGCCCTTTTTAGCCACTCGGGTTGTTATTGTAGTTCAGGAGCAAATCCATTACGATGCAGCCACATGGGGCTTTATTAAGTAGCGGGTGAAGTGAATGGCCCGAGGAATAAATCAAGCCACTAAAGGGAATCACTTTTATAAATCAGTGTCATGTTAATGCACCCCCGAGTGGACCTGACACCATCTGAAGCACAAATAAGAGAGTTTAGACCAAAAAACACTGAGACAAACAAACACGTCCCATACTGCTATTGTTACTGCACTTCTTTTTTAACAGGTTTTAGCACATGTTCATAGGTTCTGCACTGAACTTTAAATTAAATAATACAATTTATGGCCTCATCTCTCTGGTTTGTATCAGATTCAGCTCTGTGGGGGTCCCAGAGCTCAAACACTGGGTGGTTTTACGTTTAAATCCACGTGTGCTCACGCCCTGGGCCTCCGTGTCTGACAGAAATCTCCACCGCGGGAAGAGAATAAGGCCCGATACTTAAATCCCTGGTCCTAAAATGAAGCGCGAGATAAAGACGCCTGGCATCGACTGAATCACAGTAGAAAGAGACGGTTAGCGCAGCACAGTGGCGATGCAATCCACAATAACCCCCAGCAACAATGCCCAGCAGAAATCCATCTGAAGGCTGAGTTGTCAGAATCGGATTCATCCAGCCAAAGCGAGCGAGAGATAAAGGCGGAGAGGACACCGAGGCAGAGAGAGAGAGAGAGAGAGAGAGACAAACACAATGATATAGACATAGATAGGAAAAAGGGGAAAGGTATATAAGAGGAAAAGGAAAAAGGAGAGAGAAAGATAAAAGAAGAAAAAGAATGAGAGTGCGTGAGGAGCAGAAAGAGATAAAGAAAAAGAGAGGAAGAAAGAGAGGTAAGAGAGGGAGAGAAAGAAAAGAACAAAGGGGGATGGAGGTACAGATAGAAGAGAGAGAGACAGAGAAACACAATGATATAGAGATAGATGGAAGAGAGACAAGGAAAAGATGAAAGGAAAAAGAAATAGAAGAGAGAAATAGAAAAAAGAGAAAGAGATAAAAGGTGAAAAAGAATGAAAGTGTGTCAGGAGCAGAACGAAAGGAAGAAAGATAAGAGAGGGAGATAAACAAAAGAAGAGAGCAAAAGACAAAGACAGAGATAGAAGAGAGGGGGGAGAGACTAAAGAAAGAGAGAGGGAGAGAGAAAGAGAAAGAGAGAGAGACAGTGATATAGAGGTAGAGAGAAGAGAGAAAAAGAGAAGAAAAAAGGAAAAAGAAATGTAAGAGATAAGAAGGAAAAGAAGCAGAGAGAGATAAAAGGAGAAAAAATGAATGAGGTACTTAGCAGAAAGACAAAGAAGAGAGATAGAAAGGGAAAGAGAGGAAGAAAGAGGAAGAGAGGAGAACAGAGACAAAGACAGAGGAGAAAGATGAAGACAGAATAAGAGAAGGAGAAAAGAAAATAGAATGTAAGATAAAGGAACAGAGAAAAGGAAAAAAGAGATAATGAGGGAGAAAAAGAATGTGTGAGAAAAGCAGAAAGACAGAGGTAATAGACAAAAAGGAAAGGAGAGAAAGAAAGATAAGAGAGAGGAGGAGAAGAGAGCAGAGACAAACACATAGAGGTAAAAAAGAGAGAAAGAGAGAGTCAGAGGGGGGAGGAGACAGGAAAGAGGAGAAGAAAAGAGAGAGAGAGAGAGAGAGAGAGAGAGAGAGAGAGCAGGACCGAGAAAGGAGGGCTTGAGTTGCTTTTTATTTTTCTGCTGATGTCACGATAAGAGTGGGCACCATTGGTTTCAATTTTCCAAGGATAAAAAAAGCAGTGGAGAGACGAGTGAAAGAGACAGGCTGCTGATATCAGTCGTTTCTCTCCCCAGAGCGTGCCCTCTTTGCAAAGAGGAGGCGTTATAAAATCCAGTGCTGAGGGTGTTTTTTTTTTTATCTGCTTTAGATGTAGCTGCTTGTTAGCTAATAGTGTGATGTTGGCTTTGGCATTAGTGACATGCAAATGATATGCAAATGATATGCAAATGGGGCCTCTAACCAATCCCAGTGTGCTGTGATCCTCACGACCAATCCCTGTTCCGGCTGAGCATTCCTGTGGGTGTTCTGATGAATTCAGATGTTCATGTAATCCAAATATTTTGGTCAAAATAAGGCAGATCTTTGATTGTGTCCTGGGGTTACAGCTGTCCTAAAAATATTTTTATTTATTTGTTTTTTAGGGTGTACTCACACTAGTTAGTATTAATACTGTGCTCAAGCACATTTAACCCCCAAAGTCACTCTGTGTTCACTCTGTACCGCTTGAGGGGGTGGGCTTGGTTCAGTTGGACTCAGTATGTCTCTAATACGACCACTATCCGTGCCCAAGAAAGGAACCCTTGCTTGCACATATTTCCTATATGCATTAAAAATAAATAAATAAATAAATAAACTATAGAACTATTTACAGATAAATAACTTACTGCTAAGTAATTTACTAGTAACACAAATAGTGGTTTGGAGTTGTTCTTTATACTGAGTTTGTTGCACGTAATAGAGATCAGTAATACATCAGTAATAGTGACACACGTAAGTAGTGATATTACACATAATAATAAGATATTGCAAATAATAATAATGATTTAGCACTCAGTATGCACATGATATTGCACCTTGTAGTACTATTCCACATAATAATAAGACATTTCACATAATGGAAATGTTTTAAACCCAAAAATAAATCGTACCTCTGAGTAGTGGCAGGTTATTGCACAGATTATTGTGTGGGTGTGTGATAGGGGGAGGAGTTGTAGAGTCTGATGGATGGGGGTGTGACGAGGAGGAATTATAGACGGGTGGGTCAATGAGCGAGTATGGAGTATGTAGGTGGTCCTAGCACCTTATAAAGCAACCGAGCCTAAAGAGAGTACACCCTAAGACCATTTTTAAACAGCATCTACCCTTTACAGTGCTCAAACTCTTTATGATAAATGGACCAATGGAAATGGTCTAAAATTACATTGCATTACACCCATTTTCCTCCTATAAAGCTCCCATTTTGGAGATATAGCAGTGTAATGCCATTATTTGGTCTGCATCATGCGGCCTTATTACGGGACGGCGCCACTTGATTGCATACACCATCTATACTTCTCCACCCCCCTGTGCTGTTTCATCACAGCAGTGGCTTCAGACTCCTCTTCACCCATTCAGAGAAACTGCGGTCGTCCACAGTGTGAGAGTGACTGAGGGTTTTGATTAGGCTGCATTTAGAACAGCTGCTCTTGCAGAAAGACTGACACGGCTACATCACTGTGATTGCACTCATGAAAGACGGCGGGCTCACAGACTTTACACTCAAGCAGCCTCTCAGCCTCACCAGAGTGTCATTTCAGAGCCTGAAGATACTGGAACTGCTCTAAAGACCCACAGTATAGTGTAGTATTACGGGGGAAAGCAAACAAGAATAAAAACACCACATTTCCATCAAAAAGAACTGAAGGTTATGCCTCAAAACACATGTGAGCCAAAAGAAATCATACGACATTCATCATTTCATCCATTACCTGAGGAGCTTATCCTTAACCAGGGTGATTTGGGTTCTAAATTACTTTCACGCACACAGGTCACGTGATGCGCAAGGGCAACCGGAAATGAGCGCATCACATGGTATTTAAGCCCAGGTGTGACAGGTAGCCAGTGCTCAGTCATTTCATACCTTGTGTGTGAGTGAGTACGCGGATTCCGGTGAGAATCCTTACTCCATTATTGAGTGTTCTTAGAGCAACGCTGTGTGGTCTACCAACTCTCTCGCGCTACTCCGCGTTTGGGTTATTCCACCATGCTACATTGGTGTAGCGGCTACCCTCAAATTTGACAATTACCAGTAAGTGTGTGTGTGTGAGTGTGTGTGCCCACTGAGTTCTGGGGTAGGCTCCAACACCCCCCATCGCCCTGGTTAAGAATAAGCTACTTAGATAATGGATGAATGGATGAATATCTTATTATTTCTATTGGCTTGTTTGTATTTCCAAAAAAAGGACTGATGGTTGTCCCTCAAAATACATCTGTGTCATTGTGTCAATAGTAATAAGATATTCATCCATTCATTCATGATTTGGTTTTGGTTTCATTGTGCTCATTTATTCCACACCATGTACACTGCAGTTTGTTGTTCCACTGTTTTATGCAATTGCTGTATGGCAACAGGTATATTTTATCATTTTAACCCCATACAGATGTAACAATACAATATTAGTTCTAATTCTGTTTGAATATCTTAGTATTTATTTTCTATTTCTATGTATTTCCATCAAAAACGGACTGAGGGTTATGCCTCAAAATACATACAACCCATTAGAAATGATAAGATATTCATCCATTATCTAAGAAGCTTATTTTCAGCCAGGGCCATGCTGGAGCCTATCCTAGCACCCATAGGGCACACACACACACACACACACACACACACACACACACATACAAACACCTACGGTTTAATTTAGCAACTCCAATCCTCCTGACTTGGACTGTGGGAGGAAACCAGAGATCCTGCCAGAAAGTCATATAGACATGGGAGGAATGTTCAAACTCCACACAGAAAGGACCCTCGCATAACAACTTGGTTTTGGTTTCAGCATGCTCATTTATTCCGCACTATGTACACAGCAGGCTGCCATACCATATGGCAACAGTTAGATTTTAAATGAAACTCAGATCGTCTGAAATGGTTCAGTTTATGAAAAAAGAAGTGACAGATGACTGATAGATGCACATATTTTGTTTGAATGTGTTTCTTGAAGTTGCTGTGTTTACATGTTGAATTATGCACCACACCTCATGCCACCTCAAATTTAAAAAGAGAATCAAAATAAAATTAGGGGAAAAAAAAGTGTACCGTTTTACACATAAAGTCTCCAGTTTTATAAAAAAAACTGACCTTTTGACCTTAGACAGGACACAAAATAGACACTAAACCATTGTTGCCTTGTAGCAACACCATGCAGTAAAGAAATTACAACGCATAAACACCCAAATCAGAATAACCACCTCAAACCAAATACTACACACTTTCTTGAAGGGGAACCTTTGTAAGGCTGCATGACACCTATATTAGCCTATTATGGCAACTGGCATAAAACTGCATTTCTAAAGGCCTAAAAGCATGTTTAGAGTATTTATGAGGAGTTTTATTATTTATACTACATTTATGTCTCTGAGCATCTGCACAGTCGGAGCAAAAGTTTCTTCCGGGATCTGTTTTCTGATTCCAATTCTGATACTCCAACAAGCATCAGTCACAATAAAAGTTGCTTCAGTCAGTTTCACAAAAGTAAGTGTTAGATGATAGTTTGAATAAGCCCTTATAAATGTCTATGTAGTTGTCGAGTAGCCTTACAAATGCTGCCTTACAGTAAAGTGTTACCCAAACTTATATGAGGTTTGATGTAAATCTGTTCCTTAGAGAACATAGCATGATTTTTGACACCAAGCTAGGAGCAGCAAAACCAGTCAAATTATTTTTGTTGTTAAGACTGCGCATATATACACAATACTGTTCATATCCTTGTTTGAAAGAGCAACAGTGCGAGCACTGAGACACCCTTTATTTTTCTTTTTTTTCTTCCTCTTTTACCACAGACCAATAACCTCAACATGATGAATGAGAGTGTGCTTTATGGCCTACGAAAATGAAAGTTGACCTTTAAAATAAGTGGAATAATGAAGCCTCAGCCAGTGTGCTCAGACCGAAAAATACTGCCAGGCCCTGACCATAGCTCCAGCCGACAGGGAGGAACCTGAGAGTATGAAAGAGCCGTTGAGAGGACGCTCCATCAGCCGCCTCACGTGCCAACCGAAATACAAAGCCTTTTAATCAATGCCCATCCAGACCGTAACCGTATCCAGACAAAGCCAGCATTGATGTGCTGACCAGACACTAGGGATTTGGATCTCACAACCATATGATTCAATAACAATTCTTTCAAAAATGATTCAGTACATCACAATTTCACCACTTCTTAATCTGAGCTTGACTTTTTACGGAACAATTTAGTGCATCACAAAAGCTCAAAATTTCGCCATAAACTGCGGATTCTTCAGGAATCTTAAAGAATCTTTGGAAATCAATTGAATTCATAATGATTTCTCAGATTTCACCATGATTTGGTTGAATTGTGATTTGGTTGAATGAATTAATAAATGATTCAGAGCATCACATGATCTAAAAATTCACCACAATTCGACCATAACTCTTTAGAAACTGAGAAACTGATTTAGCACTTGGATCTCAAAATTTAGCACTTCTCAATCTGAGCAAGATTCTTTTTGGAACAATTAAATGCATCACAAAATCCCCAAATTCACAATCAACTGTGGATTTTTTAGAATTCTTTGGGAATCACCCAAATTCATAGTGAAATCACAAATTTTGCCATGATTTCATTCACTTACAGTTCTTTTCCATAAATGTATGTCTCAAGAAATCTCGATTTCCACCAAGATTTGGTTGAATGGTGATTATTTAGGAAGCAAATCAGTGCATCATGTGATCTAAGATTTTACCACAATTTAGCTACGATTCTTTAGGAGATGATTCTCAAGTTTTAGCACTTCTCAATCTAAGCATGATTCTTTATGGAATGATTCAGTGCATCACAAGATCTCAAATTTCACCATCACCTGCGATTCTACAGGAACCTCAAAGAATGTCTGTTCTGCTGGGAAACCCTGAGTCCTGCATTCATGTGGATGTTACTTTGACATCTAAACACTGCAGAGCAAGTTCAGCCCTTCATGGAGACGCTGTTCCCTAATAGCAGTTCCTATTTCAGCAGGGTGATAAGTACTTACACACTGCAAACACTGTTCAGAAACCATTTGAGGAACATCACAAAAAGTTCACGGTGCCAGTCCAATTGAGTATCTGTGGGACATGGTGGAACAACAGGTCTGATCCTTTGAGGCCCCACGCTGCAGCTTACAGGACCTAAAGGATCTGCTGCTGGTGCAGAACCACAGCCCTTCAGAGGTCTTGTGGAGCCCATGCCTCGATGTGTCAGAGTTGTTTTGGTGAAACGTTGGCCTACACAATATTAGGTAGGTTGTTATAATGTTGTGGTTAATTGAGGGATGTCTGAAAAGTAGTGCTAACTAATTGCATAGTACCTTCATATGAGTTAATTTGGCATATTGAGAGTAATATTTTTTTTTTCACTCTGTTAATTATTCAGTCTTTTTCTGCTCATGAGGAAGGTTAAGAAGTAAAAAAAAAGATATATGGAGTGAATAAAACACACTTTGTAGACATCAGACTGGATTGTGATCTCTGCAGCTTTTCCGCTTTCAACACCCTGTAGAGTTCCACTTTTATTTGGAAGCCAGTATATCTGCTGTCAAATAATTTTGGTTTTAATTCATCAAAGCTATGCATAAATCCCGAAACTGCAGACTGCTGACGGAGCATTGATTAAAACCATTCATAAAGCTCAGCTGAACACTGTAACACCATTCTAGTTTGAAGGGGTTGATTTGTCGAATGGCAATTTCCACTGTTAGGCAATAAAACGGCACTTTATTGTTTCATAACTTTGCAAAACACCTTATTTGGCTGTGGGGAGACCGAAAACTAATGGTGCTCCATATCACTGCTTCTCTCTGGAAGGGTGCAAAGTTTTCATTAACTTTAATGGACATTCATGTAACCAGATTTGTGTCTGTTTGTGTAACAGAATGGTGGTAACTGAATACCCAATTTCCCACACAGAAAACAAGACCCAAGCTGGGAAATAAGGACAAATAAGTTCCTGGGGTTTGTCTACCCACTTCGGGCAACTACCAACGGATTCTTATATACATGTGACTGTCTTCTATTCATTCAACACCTCAAACAATGGAACAGAGCATAAGGTAAGGTCAGAAGCTAAGAGGTAATATAAAACCCCCTACCAAAGGTCACGGAATAAATGAGTTTAGAATAAAACAGAATATCTATGGTACCTATACGTGTACGTGTTTAGTATGTTTTGCTGATTTCTGTAGAGACGATATATTTTAGAATAGACAAATAATGGCCTTTGCATAAGTAAGTAAGTAAGTAAATAAGCAAGTTTTTATTTACTTATTTATTTATTAGTGTAACTGAACAAGCTGAATGTAGAGAGTCACAAAAGGCACCAGTGTGATACCCCGCTGTGAGCAGAATTTTTAACACGAACCTTCTTTTGGCGATTAAACCGATGCTTGGGTGTCTCCAAATACTGGTTTTATAGCAACCACGCTATCACACTTTGTATTTTCTCAAGGAAATGCAATCTAGCTTTTGTTATTATTCCTGATATGTTATTTATGAACTAATTTTCACTCACTCAAAAATAAATACAAATAAACATTGAGCAATCAATTGTTTCAATCAGTGTACGTCTAGATGTAGATATGGACATCAGTGTATTAATGTACATTCAAAGTATTATTTCGAAGACGTGGTTTTGTTAGGACAGCAGGCATTCCTACACAGGACAGAAACAGGGGAACAGGGGAACAGGGACAGTTTATTTTTTGCTCAAGAATTTTAAGCTAAATTCCATTGAGGCTGAATAACAAATGGACTGGTAAATGGTAAAATGGATATTAAATGGACTGGGGCTGTGCCGAGACCTTTAGAGGGGCGGGTGCTCAAATGAAGCTGTCTGTGTGTGTGTGTGTGTGGGTGTGTGTGTGTGTGTGTGTGTGTGTGTGTGTGTGTGTGTGTGTGTGTGTCTGTGCTGGTAGGGTGATTGACAAAATTGTCAGCTTGGGTGCGAGGGTACGAAATGCAATAAAAAAAATTGGGGGGAGCACTAGCTTTGCCAAATAAGCCCCCTCTTATTCTTCATATGCCTGAAATGGACTGTACTGCACCTCTAAGGAAACAAAGAAGTTCAGGTATGTTGGATCTGAGCTGTTTCAGCCCACTCAGCCTGGGCTGTATAAACAGGCGGCCCGCTCGGTAAAATGGCCCATACGGGTCACAGGCTGCGGCTTCATTCACTCCTTCTTATTCATCCAGCTAGAAAATCACTTACAACCTCGCTGGATTGGCAGATTACCAACAAGCTCCAGTTCCGACATAGAGAGGTCCCAAGCAGCCGAAACCTTTTTCTTATTCAACACTGCATGACCTCCCTCGAGACTATAAAGAGGGGATTTTCCTCCATCAATACGAATTTTGTGGGTGTCGTTCTTCTTTGATATTATATTTGAAGTAAAAGGGCAGCTATGCCAGAGGGATCAGCGAGAAGACTTCTGAAGGGTCATGTCTTGCTTTCAAGAAATGTAAGCCTACACGTACAGGGCAGTCTAAGGAATACCAGGAATGTGAAGAACAATGCATAAAAATGAGCAAAATGAGCAATGAAAGGGAAAATGAGAGATGTATGCACTAAACAAAGCTCAAAATGGTGCATAAAACGCATCAGGCAGAGGCAAGAGTGGCTGAGACAGCACTTATTGATCACTTATTCTATGAGCTGCTATAAGAGATTTTGGACAACGTGTAAATGCTAAAGCAGGGAATTTAGCAGATTCAGTGAAGGTAAACCTTCAAGAATTTTGTGAACAGCCAGTCTATGATGAAAATTTGAAGAAATCAAATTGGGTGATCAATGCTCCACTCTACAAATAGTCAAATTTTGTAAAAATATAAAAATTCAGAGTACATCATTAGTTTTAAATTATCTTTATTATGTCCAGTTCACTTTATTAGAAGAGATCCAAGTTTTTACTTTCATGTGACTGAGATGACGTTGGCATGGTGAAAATATTTGATTGTCCTCTCCCTTTAACATATCATGTATTCATCGAAGCTCTCTGGTGTGAATAACTTCCATATTTTGATAAAAAGTAACACAATACAGCTTGAGATTAGATTTTTCCCCAAACTTTCCCAAACAATAATTAAAACGTGTTTCAGCTATCAAAAAAGTGTCCAGTATTTTGAGTTTATTGAATTTCAAATAATATGCTAGCAAAAAGTAAGGCACAGACTAATTTATTTATTTATTTAGTTTATGCTGCCCTGTGAAGAAATTAACTACATTTTTACACGCCACTAAGGTTAAAATACCATTTTTACAGTGTTGCAGTTTTCAACAAATGTTCAAGTGATGTACATCAAGAAATGCAGAAAAGCAGCTGTTAGCAAATATCATTTTTAAATACACCAATAAAAGAGCTAGGCCAGTGCCAATATCCAATATTCTTCACATTCATATGTGTCATTTGCACTACACATTCATTAAATGTAGCAATTTGGAATATCCACTGGGTTAGCTTTACCTTTGAAATGTAATATAAGTTCTGAAGGTTTACAAATGCAGTAAAATTAATAAAATGCACATCATTTAGCCTAAATGTTGTGTTTCCCAGAGTACAATCAATGCAGCATCAAACATCAGTTTGAAACACCTGTCAAATCTAAATTTATGTTCGATTTGGACTTTTTGTTGTTTTTAAAAGAAATTATCTGCCAATATGATTTCAATATCTGCATATATACCTACATTATAATGTTAATACATCTCATGTTCATGGCACTTAATGGTTATTGGTCCTATTTTTAGTACTCCTAATTAGTGATGTTGGGTTATAAGTAACTAATGGTATCAGTATCAGCCACAGCAAGGTGTTCATTATTGTTTATTGTTGTAAATCAAGAAGTTCCTTCTGACTGGCAAATCTTTGATCATCTCAATTAGTCTAACTGAGCCTGCTCTGCCCATTAATGCATCCCTTTGGGGTAACGGTTGTTAGGTAAAACATATACATAAACAAAACAAAAATAGATAGATAGACAGATGCACAGATATTAATATTAAAAAGCTATTAGTAACTGCAATTTCACTATCAGACCAAAAATAATCTCTTATTTTTTCTACCACTTAATAATATGTGACCTTCCAATATACCACACATCCCCCACTTAGAGGCTCAGTGCACATGTCTGCAGTTATTAATGACAGGCTCTGGCTATCCCAGCATGCCTGGACACTTTGACAAGAAACAGAAACTGGATACAAGACAGCCATGACCTCCGCTCGCCTACAGTCTTCAGCCACACACCCATAGACACCCACACAAAGCATCTCTCTTTCTCTCCCTCCGCCTCGCTCTCCGAGGGAAACAACAGCTCGCGCTGACACATGATTGAAACATGCCTCAGCCGAGAGAAGCCGGGAGTGGCACCAATCACTCTAGACCATGGACACGGATTGTCCTCATACCTGTATAAATTTATTTATCTACCCGCTCTGCGGTCCCTGTCAGTCTGAGTGTCGAAGTAGGCGCACTGCAGAGCTCGGTACGAGCCCGGGAGAAGGTGCCAGTTACCGCTTCATGCAACACCGTTGCTAACCCAGCTTCCACGGTTTGAGGGTTGCCCTTGAATTGAGAAGCAGAACGAATTACCCATGAATCCCCTTCGATTACCATGACATTTCGTAAAGGTTAGTCAAATCAATGGAACATGTGAACGACGCAATTGCAGCATTTTCTACTTTCCCTCTTAAGCGATGCTTCGCTACAGTCTCTTCCATTGGCGCTCTTAAAAGTGAAGGATACCAAGTAAGTTCCTGGCTGAGACATATGATTCTAGGAGAACCTTTCATTTGTATGGAACTATCACACCACATGGAGTTTCTATAAAGGTCCTTCAAACTTTCATACCTCAATTACAAAAGCAATTCTTCAAAGAAAGGTGAAAGGTTTTAGTAATGAAAGGTTCTTTACATTTGAAAGGTTCTTTTTCAGATGATTTTTGACAAACACGTTTATTTTTAAAAGTGCCAAGACAATATAAGCACTCAGAGATTAAGTGAATAATGTTGATTATCTCATTACAATTGGATATTTTAGATGGTTTATTAACAGTTATTGTAGTCGATTTGAATGGGCAGGTGTAAAGAGGGCCAAATCATTGCGGACGGACAACTTTGTCAAAGCATCTCAGAATCGACATGGTTTGTGGGGTGCTCCTGGTCAGTAGTGAGGAGTAACTACTAAATGTGGTCCAAGGATAGACAAACCACAAACAAAAGGCTCATCGATTTGTGAGGGCAATGATGGATATTTCATCTGTCTGTGGCAGAAGTCACTGGATTTTTTTTTATTATGTTAATTGGAGGAACGTGTCACAACAAACGGTTGCATCACAAGTATGCGGCTGTGTAGCCACAGAGTGCCAATTCCAACTCCATTCGCAATTGAAAGTACCTATAATGGACAACTAAGTCCTGGAACCTTGGAGCAAAGGAAGAAAGCCACCTAGTCCACTGAGTCCCATTTTCTTTTGTATTCATGGCGTCTAAGATCCCTAATGACGGTGACTCCTTTCAGAAGGATAATACGCCTTGCCACACTGCAAAGATTGCTCAGGAACAGTTTGAGGAACATAACAAAGAATTCAAGGTGTTCATTTGGCCTACACATTCCCCAGATCTCCATCCCAACCAAGTATCTGTGGGATGTGCTGGAAAAACAAGTCAGCTGTACTTCACAACTTAAAAGAACTGCTGCTAATGTATTGGTGCCAAATACCGCACGTACTTGTAGAGGCCATGTCTTGGTGGTCTGAAGCTGTTCTAGGACCAACAGCATATTATGTAGGGGATCACAATGTTTTCACTCATTAGTATATATAAAGATTGCCAACAGGGGGTGCAATACTGAAGCCACCGAACCTGCACCACATGCTCCTTGGAAAGAAGTGTCCCCCATAGACATGTATTGATTCTCTCAAAGATGAGACCTTTAAGTGTTGCTTATTTGATGGGGACGGTGTTGGTGGTCTATCTGGTCTTGCATAAAGATGGGGGGCACATTTTCTTTCTGTATCATTTAAACATTGTTTGCACATGTATGTGGCAGCTGAGGTGTATGTGTATGCGTGTTTCTATTTGAAGGGGAACATGATGCCAGTGAGATCTTTGGAGGGCACAAAAGTAAAAAGTTGGACAAATTAAACAGTGATAGATTTTAGACATCTAATTGCTGACCCTTGTGTGTAGATGTCTGTTAAATATATGAAGTTACTGTTTTTTTTTTGCTTTTTTCCTGACACTGTTGGACTTAATGGCTATTTCGACTGGAAATAAAATGAATCAAAGAGTGGTCTTTGAGTCTTGGACAAGACTGTATTTCTTCTGGAACAGGTTCCCAACCAGCCAAGAAATAAATTAATAACCTTTTTCTTTGATGAAGAGGTTATGTTAAGGGGCTCCAGAGCCAGTGCTGTTCTAGAGATCATAAACTAGAAAACATGGTGAAATTTCAAAATTTGATTTGTAAAATGCAAAAGGAGCCCTACAGAACAAACCACTGGCCTTCTGTTACAGCATATACATCATGAGCCATTCTTATCTACTCATCCATTGAGACCAACAAGATCCATATTCTAGGATCTAAGGACTTCTTTTTTAGGCCTTGTGTGAAACAGAGTTGCCATTTCTAACAGTGCATAGGGAAAGTGCAAAACACATCCGATCCTTCTGAATGCATTTTGAGCAGAGAACAGAGCGCAGTCATTCTCTGGTAGTGCATATTAGTTCAATGTCTGTCCTTTAATGCTCTCGCCGTGTATGCAGACGAAATCAGTCTATGGCTCGGCAAATGAAAGCCTCCGTCCCGTCCTTTTATCTTTACTCTGTCTTCCTCAATGTTCTTCCATTCCAGAGGTAATAAATCATGTCAGGGCTTAAAGATTGGGGCCGCGTGTTCAAGCAGAGGTCAGTTAAATATGCCCTCTCTCTCTCTCTCTCTCTCTCTCTGTCTCTCTCTCTCTCTTTCTCTGTCTCTCTCGCTCGGAAATCCAAACGTAAGGAGGTCTGCCTGGATTTGTAAATGTAAATGTGCAGCGAGAGCACACTGTGTGGTAAATGCTAAAGTGGTCCTTCTCTCTCTCTCTCAGGGATTTGCTGTTTTTTCTGTTAATAGCCGGCAGATTTCTCAAACACAAACTCCTGTGGTTGGGGTAATAACCACAAGGCTTGTAGTTTAAGCCCTGAAGGATGCAAAGTGGAAGATCTTAAGCACAGTTCCCACTCTTACGGGCCAACACGGGCAGTTAAACAACTATAAATAACACTGAAATGAGAGTGGTGATCCAAGGTCAGCTGAAATCTGTCAGGAGACTTGCATTAAACAAGGCCAGGCAAGTTTATTTATAAAGCACATATCATACACAAATGCCACTGAAAGTGTTGTCTGTGAACATGAAAAGAGTATAAAAGCATAAAAACAAAACAGAACACATAAATATATAATTAAAGTATATAGGAATGATTAAAAAAAAGTGAAAAGTCTAGGCAAAAGTGCTTAAGGGTAAGAAATGCCGGGAAAAAATGTCATTGAGGCATATCTGGGATCTTCTGGCAGCTGCCAGCTTTGGACTGCATTAGAATTAAATGTTGCTTCGCCATGCGTCGCTCTAACTCTCAGCACTGGTAACTGACCGGTCCCTGGTGACTCGAGTAGCCTGTCAGTTTTATATTTTTTCAAGTAGATCAGATATGTACAGCAGTCCTGGGCCAAGAAAGATTTACAGACAAGTTGAAAATTCTGTCGTTTTTGAATAAAACACATTTTCAGAAATCTCTTCTTTATGTAATATCATTACAAATATTAATATCCAAAATGAATCTCTTTCTGGAAAAAGCAAATATCTTAGTCAAAAGCACTGCTTTTAAAGTACGCATGGATATATCAAATACATTGATAGATTTGGAGTAAATTTGGATGGTTTCTTTAGGTCTATTCATATATATATGTTAGCATCTGGTTTAACATCTGGTTTACCAAGTTTCTTTTACTCCCATGACCAGTTAAGAGAAATAACAGCAAATGCATTCAGTCTACATGCTGCTTGCAAACTTTTCAAACAAGAGAAATCTCCTGATTGACATGTCAAACCAGGTAACTCTTTGTGAACCTTGAACCCTCCAGCAGACTACAGTTTCTATGAGTATGAGGTGCTTTTTATCACTTTAGCCCTAGACGTCCCTCAGACTCCAAGGCAGAGGCTTAGCATGGCCTGTCTGGACAAAACACAGGGCCCCTCAGCCTGAGGAAAATACATATAAAATATAATCAGTGAACCAGCAACAGGGTCTTGGGCGCTGAAGGCCTACCTCACAGCTTACAGGACTTCGAGGATCTGCTGCTAACATCTTGGTGCAGATCTTACAGAACACCTTCAGAGGTCTTGTGCAGCACATGCCTCAAGGTGTTTGGGCTGCAAATACCAAATAATATTTGGCAGGTGGTTTAAATATTATGGATGACCAATATATATATATCATCTTTCACTTCCAAACAGCCAGATGTTCTTGTATTTTTAATGCAGTCTTGAGAAACAGTTCTCCAGGCTTCCTGAAGGACTTTCAAAGTCCAATCCCTAAACCTCAGTTTCAGAGGAATGTTTTTTTTAGTTTGTTAAGCCACTCAATGACCTATGTTAGAATCATTTAAGCATAACAAAGCACATCTAACTTAAGGCTTGAACCAATGAAGAAACAGATGCAGATGATTCCAGATGATCAGGCGGTATTCAGTATACTGGTGGTGCTGAATGCTGAGGGGTTGGAACACCTTTATATAGGCACCTTGTATCTTTAGGCACTTTGCAGCCTGTCACAGCAAAACATTTGCTCCCATTTCTTTATCATGATCTACTCAGTGTGCCAAAGAGAAGGCAGGGAAAAATTTTATTTTTGTACCAACAAGGTGATTCAAAGTAAAATACAAAGAAATGAAGGGCGGCTTAAGACGTTTTGCACAGCACCATATATGTATAATCTCACAGCATTGACATACCGAATTTTCAATTTATGTTGCTGAATACAAATAACCTCTGTGGTTCAAGGTCAGTACACAATATCAAGAATTTTAAAGCACAATAAAGCCTCCTATGTTTCTCTTTCTCTTCCATTCTCAGTGTGAAAAAGTCTGCATGCTGTTCCAAGACACATTTATTTGGTGTTGTTTCTAAGGAAATGAATGACTAGTCGATGGACGTGGGTGAAAGATCATACCGTCTTCTGCTTACTCACAGAATGTATTCCGCGCGAACCATACTGAACATTTGGTACATGCTGAGATTCGCAGCATCAGAAGAGAAAGCTCTCAAACTTGATTTTAAATCACATTGTTGAAATGCTGGAAAACTCCACGTGACCTGGCTGGAGATGACACTTTTATTTCACTTAAAAGAATAGTAAGTTGAATTCAAAACAATCCACGTTTGTTTCTCCAGTCCAGCATTGAGTGTGCATAAACATTACTTCATTACCGATATTTGGTTTTTAAACAAAACACATTGTTTGTGAGGAATATACTTTTTGTGGGAAGCAAAAGGCTGTGACATCAACAAGTGAGTACCTCAGTTCATCAAAACCAATAGTGACCTACTCCTGGAGATCTCCCTTCCTGCTGCGTTGAGCTCCAAACTGCATCTAACATGCTGCCCCTTTCCCTTACATAACGCTCCAGCCAATCAGGGGCTTCAGAAGAATTTCATTAGCCAGAGCAGGTGTTGGAGGTTGTGGCTGGAACTAGACTTCTCTGGAAGGTAGATCTTCAGGACCAGGGTTAGTGACCAACGCTCTAAATGCTCAAAGAGCATCTGTGGTAGATCACACTGAAATGTGCATATCAGAGATTCATTTGCACACTGAACACCAGTGAGGTCCAGATAGTGTAATGGATAACCCCAGTGTTTTCCATAGACTGGGGTTTGATTTTCCAATTGGGTGAGTATATCATGTTCAGTAAGAGTCCCAGGGCAAGACTACTAACACTCGTCTACGTCTGTAACATGATTAAATTATATGTCACACTGGATAAGCGTGGCGGCCAAATAGATAAAGGTCTGCTATATCAGTAAGTCGCTACAACAACTAACAACTTACAAATCACAGTACTATATTTCATACATTCCCCTCTGACTCTCACCGTATCAGGTCAACTATACTCTTGAACCACAGATGGTGAATGGGCCACTGGGACTTTAACTTGCTTGCTCACAGTGGAGCTCAATCCTGCTCGGCAGAAGCACTGCCAAAGCTGGTTGAGCTGCTTGTATCATAGATTTTCAATGTTTTTTATGGCACAGCCCTCTGAGCAGAGCAGTAAATAAGCTCATGTGCCTCTGCTGTTCATATGAGAACGAGCAGAAGTTCACTATGTGCACTACACACACCGAAACCAAAGTCTCCAAACATTTATCACAAACTTATGGTGATAAACACACTACTATTACGTTGAATATATATATAATTGGGCATATGAACCCAGGTTTGTTAGTCAATTAAAATGAATAAAGAGAGAAATAAACAAATGCATTCAGATTCCATATGTTTGTCAAACTTTTGATGAGTCACGGAAGTAGCTACAGGTCTAGAGAGTTTACTTTAAGGTAAAATAACACTTTTGTTGGAGGCATCTCAGCTTAACATCTGGTTTACCAAGTTTCTTTTACCGCCGTGACCAATTAAGAGAAAGAACAGCAAATGAATTCAGTCTACATGCTGCTTGCAAACTTTTCAAACAAGATAAATCTTCTGATTGATGTGTCAGCCCATGTGACACTTTGCAAACCTTGAATCCTTCCAGCAGACCACAGTTTCCACAGGCATGAGGTGCATTTCATCACTTTAGCCCCAGACGTCCTTCAGCCTCCAAGGCAGAGGCTTAGCATGGCCAGTCTGGACAAAACACAGGGGCCCTCAGTCTGAAGGAAGGCCTGAGTAAATTAGCCGCCACCAGTAACCTCCAGCTTGGCCCAGAATTAAAATCCATCTCCAGAGTCGACCCAGACAACATCCTGGAAGAGCACGGCAAGACATGAAGTTGTGACTCGAACCAGGCAGCTGTCATTAATGAGAGAAGCCGAGTGATTTGCAGGCTTCCGTCCCAGCCTCCTCTCTCCACCCTGCCAGCACTTTACACACAAAAGGCTTTAGAACAAGACGCTTTCTACTACCCACATCATTCTATTTATTGCTTATCCCCTCTAAGTAACTAGACATGGGAGTAAATGTCCACTCCCAAAATTTGCACTCAAGTCAGGTAGGCTGTTTATGCCCAGTCTTCAACTAGAACTCACTCTGAGACTTGACTTGAGTTAGCTATCAGGCTTTTTGTGCATTTAAGATATACATTATCCCCCAGTTTGAGCTATAAATGTCAAAACTCAAATGACCAAATGCACCTAAGGAAACGCTAATTAGTGCTAGCTTCTGCTAGCATGAAAATATGTTAGAGCTAAGCTAACGCTGGAGCACTTTTGGTCTTTCTAGGTTAAACATGGACATCTGAAGCTTGTTAAAGAGATATATTCTACATGTCTTATCTGCAGCTTTTCACGTATTTTGCAGTTTTACAGTGACTCTTTTGGCCAAGAGTCATTATTAAAGGGATTCTACATATCTTATCTGTAACTTGTAATGAATGTTGTAGTTTTACAGTGACTCATTCAGTACCTTGGCCCAAAGCTGCTGACACATCATACATCTTTTACAGTACATCATACATCGTCTGTCTGGAACCTGTTTGAATAATGAATAATGAATAAAATAAGATATGCTAATGAGCCATCCATCCAGTGCTGACTATAATGCCATGTATGCAGCTGTCCACTGGTTGTTGTAGTTTATTGGATGTCTTATCGGTGGTATCCATAAAACGCTCAAGAAAAGTGTATCAAAGCATAATTCATCAACCATTGCATTTCATCATATTGCCCACTTCTCATTTAAACCTGAATTTCATGCGTATGAATGGATTATTGATGACTAATGTAATCTCTAATTGTTTCAGCAGTAACTTTATAGCCAAACAAAGAAAAACATCTCTCCAAAGCTTAGTTCCAGTTGGCATGCTGCCCTTGAACCACCCTTGATCAGTCTGTATGAGAAACTGTGTCAAAACAAAGCAGACAGTAAAAGCTCTATACATTATTTATATGCTGCATTATCATCCCAGTCACGAGAGGTTTAATTAGACACATTGCCACGGGCTACTTCCCAGTACTATGTATACATTTGTATCTGCAAGTCACACTCTTTTACCAGCACTGCATGATTAAAGCACAGTTAGTGCACAGTCAAATGACTGGACGGATGATCTCAAATCTCAGCTGACCTCAGTTGCTCCATACTGCAATTGTAATATACCCTGCAGTACAAGTGCATTGGTTAATCAATAACGAGACAATCACCAGTAATATGATGGCCAGCATTGTATAGGCCAGTTAATAACTATTACCAGTATAACAGTATATTATGTGCCCCTTGTTTGCACAAATGGTTTCTATGTCCAAAGAGAAACTGTGTTCAATGTTCTGTTTTTTTTGTTTTTTTTTCCCATGAAACTAATGCAACGGCACGGTGGTGCAATGGTTAATGCTGTTGCCTGGGTTCGATTCCCAGCTGGGACAGCCAAGGGTCCTTTCTGTGTGGAGTTTGCATGTTCTCTTGTGTGGTTTTCTGCCAGAAGTTATGGTTTCCTTCCAGTGTCCCAAGACATATCAGGTCAGGTGAACTGGTGATACTAAATTGGCCTGAGGCAATTGTGTTTGTCTGGGGGCCCCTGTTCTCTGCCTATGAGCGCTGGGATTGACTCCAGCACCCCCCGCGACCCTGGTTATTATAAGCGTCTGAGAAAATGAATGAATGATTCGACTTGTCAGTTAATTATGAAGTAACTCTGTGGGGGGAATAAGGTTGCTGCAAAAGGCCATAAAGAAGTTTCCTCCCCCAGACTGGGGTTGAGAATGGTTGGTGGGATAAAATGCAATATTGTCTAATTCTAGGTCAATATTTGTTGATATTAGTCTGCACTTTTGTAGGATAGAGCAGTAATTTTTGAAACATTTTTCTCCTTAAAGAAGAATTTTACCAAGACTTCCAGTTTATGTATTATTCTCCACTGCCAGAGGGGAAAAAAAAGAACTCTTGTGTGCTTTCCAAGACGGGATAAGCTTACAGTATTTCTCTCTCCAGACTTGTCAAAAGGCATCAATCCAGACAGCAAATGAATCCCACAATCCACAGGAGGATGACTCAAGCCACATGGCAAAAGCATGAGGCCTGGATTTTGCTGACTTGAGACATTTTACAAAGAGAGATGTTTTTATACCTAAGAAACCTAATTTGTTCATATAATAACATTCTCTAGATGTCTTTGCTGCATTTGCTAATGCTTACTGTTGCTAATTCTTTTGCTTTGACACTGCAGCTCTGCGCCATTCAAACGTGTTTTGACTGGTCCAGAACCTGTGCATTATGTGTTCTACACACTCACACACCTCACTTATAAAAATCCATTAAGTATCCATTGAACGGTTCTTCAGAGCAGTTGTCCTCAAACCGTTCCCCAGGGACTCCCAGATGGTCCACATTTTTTCATTCCATCACTATGTGGTGTGAGCTAGCTTGAAACAAAAAATCTGGACCATCCAGGGGTCCCAGGGGTTCCTGTGGCATCGCTTCAGAAGATTCCCTTCTGGCACCTTTGTTTTTAGAAGAGTATTTGCTGAAGAAGTTGCACCCCATCAAACACTGAGAATAAAAATCAATAATTAATGCCAACGCAACCAATGCAGCCAGTATACCCTGGGCTAATAGAAAACCTGGCTGTAATTTAGCAGATGAATGTTTTCCAAGTAGGCCAGGCTACGTTTGCTATTTAATTCACATCTGTTTGTTTTCCTGTTAATCATACGGCTCTGAACAAAACCACAATGCATGAATTGTTTCTTAAAGCTGCATGAAACCTAATTTTACACAACAAGCTTCCAACGCTCATTGTACACAAACTATACCCGGCTTTCAGATAAACATTCATGCAGTTTAAACAATTAAAGTGGCATAAATATTGCTGGGTATTCAGAACTGAAAGGATCTTTGAATAGAAAGAGATTTTATAGTAAATTTGGGACCACATCTAGAAATCTAGGATTCAATGCAAAAACATGACTAGTGATGTGTTTAAATGTTGGTTTTGGGGAAAAAAAAAAATTACAGTATAACTGGTGTTACAACAATATACAACCAAAAATGGTGTGCAGCCATACAAATTTACCATTGAGACAACCTAATGGTTGCGTTCCTACGTATGTGAAATACTGATGTTTTGCTGGTTTTTGCTACATGAATGGACACCCCTGGTCTTTTTTAGGGTGTACTTTTAGGCTTTCCACAATAATGCATTATCTTCCACTTCCATACCACTCGGCATTGCATACTGTCCAATGAAGATATACTATACAAGCATTTGCTAAGATATTTAAGGAATAATACATGAGAAGGAGGGGTCTCTATGGCTACAGCACCCTACTGCTACAGTATAGCATGATCTTGAATGATTTATTGCAATTGTACCACCATTTATGACTTTAATAATTGCATTTTAAAAGAATAATACCTCAAAAACAGATTAACCCTTTGAACTCCGGCCATTTTTGAGCGTTTTTACATCCCTTTATTTATTGGGCTATAACATTTTAATTCCATAAGCTAGCCATTCATGCTTTATGTTGTTTTTTTAGAAAAAACTTATTTATGTAATTATTTGATTTGAAACTAACAAGTAAGATCTTGATATTATCATTTTTATAAGCAAATTCTAGTTTTCGCCTAGTGAAATTTTACTTTTT
>JBBPCZ010046719.1:0-13044 GCA_037974445.1 Brycinus macrolepidotus
TATGTTATGTATACCTGATTTACATAAAGTAGCTTTGCAGATTGCAGATTTCAAATTTCAGTGTAAGTTAATGTTAAAAAATATTCATAGAATATTTAGAATTATATCTATTGGTCCAGGATTAATGACACAATATCAACAGTTGTTGAAAGAAATGTAAAAACATAATAATAAAAAAGACAACCATGGGCATAGGTTTTGTGCTGTGTGTGCTTGTATGTGTGTGTGTGTGTGTGTGTGTGTGTTTGTGTGTGTGTTTCTCTTTATCTACAACCTTTTCCTGCTTGAAGATTTATCTCTAAATCTAAATCATGTCTATAGAGAATTTCCTCGCAGGCTGCAGTTCTGCTCTCAGGTCACAGCGTGTGAGAACTCTTTGTCATAACGGTGTTTTATGGTGGTTTTGGCTTCTCCGCAACACAGCATCTTTCTTCTGCTGCTGAATACTCGCACCAGTGAGACAGCTCAGCCTTCTGTGATTTCTGTGTGTGTGTGTGTGTGTGTGTGTGTGTGTGTTTGTTTCTGACAGCATGAAGGAGTGTGTGAATAAACATTTGATTGACATAAACTCCTGAATAAAACTATGGCACACGTTGCTATGGTAGGATGATAATGCTTTCCAGTAGTATTTGTGTGTGTGTGTGTGTGTGTGTGAGAGAGAGAGCTGGTGCTAAGAACAGGCCTGAGAAAAGGGAAATGTCTGCAGGCTGGAGAGAGGAGATAACAGCTGATAAACACCCGCTGATGCTGACCTTTGACCTATGAGGATCACATAGAGGCCTAAACAGTTGCTTAGTGAGAAGCGCAGTGTGGTCAGAGTGTTTCCACACTGCTCAGTTTGCTGTCAAGAGCTTTTTATGCCACACTTCCGTGTGCACACAGAGACGTTTGGTCGTGTTTTTTGAGTTTCACTCGACCTCTGAAATGGATCTGTTGACTGGCTATGAACTTTCAGACTGTCCTTCAAGTCTTCCAGGCCTGGACTTGTTCTAATTAGGTCTCAGATGGACACAGAGGCCATGGATGACGGAGATGCTTGGCCAGTGTTTGCTGGTGAACACTAGCTACATGTGCAGATCACCATCAGATAGAGCTTTACCAGCAGCATGCTTAACTCTGTCGGCATCTCTGTAGCCAAGAGTGGAAGACAGGACGAGAGAGACAGAGTTTGAATGTGTGTGAGAGAGAGAGATAATGACCTGCGCTTGGTATTGCTGTGTCTGCAGAAGGAAAGCGAAGGATGAGGTAAGAACCAGAGCTGTGCGACACAAACAAAATATCATACAGTTGTACGCAAATGTTTTGGAGCCCTTAAGTCAAGCGTCCTGTTTTGTTGACTTTTTGTTCTTACTTTAATACACATTTTAGTACAGAATTAATGTTTATTTGCTGTGTTAAACAAAAAACAACATAAAAGTTGGCCTTTGAAAAAGTGTATATAATTGTATGGGCACTTTTTATGTATTATTATTTGTTTCCAGTGTGGTAAACTTGGCAAATAAATAGAAATGGTGCACTGCAGAAACAGTTTATTTTTTATCATTCCCTGTAATGCCACCTAGAAAATCAACAAAATGTGATTTGACAGGATGTCCAAACTTTTGCACATGGCTGTAGGTTCGCTGAACCTTTTTTATGTTGTTAGCTCATGTTCTTCGTCGGTCTGAGCATGATATCATATCAGGAGAATGGCCAGGGGCCTTTCTGTGTGGAGTTTCTTTGTTTGTTACCAGTTTCCATCGGGTTCTCTGGTTTCCTCCCACAGTCCAATAACACGTCAGATGAATTGGAGATGCTAAATTGCCCCTAGATGTGAATGTATTTGTCTGTCCTGGGATGGACTGGAGACTGGCCCAGTGTATTAGTCCATTATTGCCCTATGAGCACTGGGATAGACTCCAGAATAAGTGACTCAGATAATGGATGGATGGATGGATGGATGGATATAAGGAAAATTATTATTTATGGTTCACATTGACTTCAAGACATTTTCTTCCCATGTACTTGTTTGTTAAGAAGCAGAAAAGGTGAATATTGGAACATTCTTCATGCCTTTTTCCCCATTTCTTGGTGTCTTGTAACGTTCTCCCTGTCTTTTCTCATGTTTCTTAGCCTTTGTCTTTTCTCCTGTCTTTTCCCTGTTTTCTGTACGTGTTATTGTTTATGTCTGCCATGAGCCTTTGTTTTGATATTAGTCTCCACCCTAGTCCTGCCTCCTTATTAGTATATCCTCCTGTGTCTTGTACCTCACTCCTCCCCAGCCTGGGTGTTTCTCATTTGTTTAGTTAGTGTATATAGAGCCCCTGTTTTCAGTCTAGTTTTGTTGGTTTTTGATGTTTTGCCCTGTAGTTTTGGCTCGGTAGTTTGGAGCTGTGTTTCGCCCTGTGCTTCTTACTCTGGTTTTACCCTCTTTTGCTCATGTTTATGTGTTTGACACACCATTTGTTTTGTTACACTGGTCCCAGTGTTAGTTTAGTGTTCTGTCATTTAGTCTCTCGTATTTTGTTAATAAATTACTGTTCACGATTACATCCTACTCTATGCTCTATGTCTCCACGTTACAAATATGACCTTCACCCCCAAGTATTTGTCAGATCTCTCTCAGGTTTTTGCAAATGATTTTTCCAAATTATTTCTCTTGGGAAATTAATTCCCATATAAAATGTATACAAACTACTCAGCCCCAATGTACAGCTCGCAGCCTATTCAGACTCTGGTGCACATTGATGGCCTGCGTTATTTCAACCTGTATTGTGTATTTCATTCAATTCCATTTGTTGGAAAAGCCTGAAATCTCCCACAATGTTGCAATAACAATTAGCAACAAGTGAATTGCTCAGCCCTAATACGAATAAGAAGAAGAAGGAGGGTTGGAGACCTGAAGGCTGTGGGGTTTCGGGACACGCAGGGGCAGGCTCTGGAATGCTTCTATGGGCTGAGCAACTCCAATACACACCTCTAACTCCTCACAGTGCAGCTGTCCTGAGAACAGCTGTCCCGGTTGGATCTTGTATTGTGTGTGTCTGAGGATTAACGTGACCCATGTGAGTAGATCCATGTTAAATATTTGCGGCTGTGTAAGCACATGTGGCTGAAAATTGCTCAAATTGCATATTTCCATTGGAATTACAATGACAGGTCTTATGTTGTGGAAGCTCTGCTCCAGTGTCGGCTTAGTCAGTCAGTAATGGCACTGAAGTTTGTGTCGAGTCAGGAACTGAAACGTGAATCTGCATAGACTCTTAATAATAAAGTTGTCTGAAGGGGATCTGTGTAGTGATGATATAGAAGAAGCACTTTTGGTTCCCAGAAGAACTTTTCAGTGAATGGTTCTTCTATGGCATTGCTCCAGAGAACCTCCTTTACTTTAGGAAGCCTAGATATATTTTAACAGCTTTGTAGAAAATGTCCTTTCTTTTATCATTAATTCATAGCCTTTCTTTAACCAGGCAAGGCATTAAGAACAGTTTCTTATTTACAATGACAGTTTTTTGGGTGTGTATGGACATGTGTATGTCTTTAGTCTTTGGAAATTTCATTTCAGAAGCAGCATCATGGAAGAGCACCACAGACCACATACACACATGCAAACGAACGGTGCTTTGCTTCTGCATGTGTGGATGTCTCAGGGTGGCTAATTTTTTCCATTTAGGGCCCTGAGATGCAATTGGGCTGTTGATTAGCTCCGCTGCCAGTGCTGCAGTTTGATCAGATAAAGTTTAAACTACACGTTTTTTTCCCCGTACACTAAAAGCCATTACTGTTTCATCTAAGAAGACTTTTTTGTCTTCTCTTTTGGGGACCGGATCAAAGTCCTCCCCTCCTTTTAACTGCCAGCTTTTTCAGTTCCTTACAGCGCCGGCCTTAGTTTAATCAAAGAGCGAAGCAAGCATATACATTTATCCGCCTTTGTTTTTGCATGAAATGTTGACCAGGCTCCTGTAGTGTGGTGTGTCTTATAGTCATGACCAGACAAACGCCTTTTCAGCTAAAGAGCAAAATAGGCGGATAAATAGGAGGAGGTTGTTGGACACGCCCCTTGTGTGGCCTCATGTTTGTCCCAAAACACAAAAAACACACGCAGGTTTGTTTGTAATACTATATACAGACAGTTGGTCATAGATATACAGTTCTAGGCAAAAGTCTTGAGCCACCCAACAATACCATCTGGAAAGTGTCTGATGGGTAAGTGCTTCATTTTTCAGCATGACAACAATCCCAAATACACTGCCAATGCAGTTAGACCACCCCGATAGAAAAAAAAACACAGTGGAACACTATCAGTCAAGGAGTGGCCTCCCCAAAACCCAGATCTCAACATTATTGAAGCAGTGTGGGATCATCTCAACAAAGAACGCAACAAAAGGCAGCTAGTGTCCAAAGCACAACTTTCAAATGTCCTTCAAGAACCCTGGAGAACTATTCCTGAAGACCACTTAAAGAAATTACAAGAAAGCTGTCCTAAGAGAGTTCAAGCTGTGGACTGTGGTCATAACGGTGGCCATACCAAAGGACTTCAAAACTCAATAGAATTACACAAACTCTTTTTGTGCTCTATACTGTATTTGCATGTTATGTTTGCACAAAAAGTTGCAATAAATCACTGTACTGACCTACTGTCTCATTTTCCTTGCAAAATATAAACAAATTAGGCATGGCTCAAGACTTTTGGACAGTACTGTATATCAGTTTTCATATATGTAATAGTATACATGTTGGTATCCAGAGGTTAAATTGGGATTTTTTTTTATCTGAGGGCGCTCAGGTTTCAGGACTGCCATTATTGCATGTGTGTAGGGGAGGCAAATTTTTTTGTCAAAGTTGAACTTTTGTCAACTGTGAAGAAGATCTTTTGATGATGAGAAGGGGTAATTTTGTCAGCAGAGAAGGGTGAGTGTTCCTCTCTCTCTCTCTTCCTCTTTCTCTCTCTCTCTCTCTCACTCTCTTTCTCATGTTGTTTCATTCGCTCACTCTCTAAAAAAATCAGTTTCCGTGATATTATTTATCATTTGTGGCCATCAGGGTGCTGCTACAAAGAAAAAGTGTTTTAGTCATTGTTTGATTAGTTAAGAATGAGAAAGAAATAAAATATAAAATCGCAGACGACAAGCTTAGGCCTACGTGGCAGGGCTGAAGCCCATGTATTATCTGTAGTAAGTAGCTGTGTATAGTATTACTTTTCTTAACCTTCCCAATACCTTAGTAAGGTCAAGTCAGCTTATATACAGGTCATTTGTTACATACAGCCTCACTCTGAAGCCCCCCCACACTCACTCAGGTGGTTTGCAGTGCTGTTCCACCCTCAGCTTATCAGCCGTGAACTGTGAACATGACACATCTGAACAGCAAGTTGCCCAAACAAGTCAAGTCAATGTGTCTTTATTTTCACTGGCATAAGTCTTGTAGGAGAATTGGCCTGTGCCTGCTTCCTATCAGCCAGGATGATGAAAGTACAGAGAGAAACTAAATAAATGCAATACCTTAGGCTCATACTGAGGGCTTGGAACTATATTTGCCTGTTTGTGAACGTAAATTCTTAATGTCCAAACTTTAAAGTCATATTTAAATGAAATGGTTTGTTGCATTCGAAAGGTCTTATAAAGGGCTTTAATTTGATATGCATAAGTAGTCACTTACAAGCCCTCTGGTTCCAAGCCCTTGATATACACTCACTGACCACCAGCCCCATCTTGCTGGTGTACAGTCAAACTGTTTTCCATCTTTTAATGCACAATATGTTTTAGCCATGCTCTTTCATTAACCTTTCAGTGGGAGAGTTGGGAGACTTTTTTTTAACAGTTCTACCTGTTGCTGCGTGAGTTTTTTTTTTTTCTCTTCTCATCCACCTGCGTTCCACACTAAAATTCGACAGTCCATTACTTTGTGTTGTGAATTGTCTTGTAGTTGCTCCAGTTGTGCCACCTGACTGCAGGGCAACTAAACATCTCCTCATCAGTGAGATGATGTTCTCTTCGATGCTGGCATCACTCGTTCGACAGGACGATTGTTTGTTGTACAACAACACAAGCTGTGGTTGCTATGGTTACAGTGCCATAGTAACTATGAATGAATAAGGAGGGATGATAAATACTCCATAAAGACTTTTTATAAAGGCGTGTAACCAAAACAACAGCTTGGGAGGGTCATTTACTGGTATTACTTTGATGCATGTCACGTTTGCTCAATAGTTGCGCACAACGTAAAGATTTGTTTTACAGTGCTATTTGTCAAACAGTGTGTGTGTTTTTTTCATTGGGTGTGTTCTGCTCTTGAGTGTCCTGGACGGCGCTCGCTCTGTTCGTCAGTTGGTATGTCAGCTGTTCAGTCACAGTCCGAATTTAGTGTGATTTAGTTACTGATCGACTGTCAAATGTAAAAAAAAGTATAAACATCAAGCTTTAAGTGTAAAGATGGTAGCATATCAGCTGTAATCTTGAATCACCATTAACTTGCACTGTGACGTCAGCATTGCAGTGTTCTGCATTGAATGTTCCAAAAGACATCGGTGTGACGTTACACTTTAATGGAAAGTAGTCAGTGGTGCAACCATGTAATGCTACCCACTGAAGAATTAATGGTCAGTTTCTGATCACAGAGCTGCTCTTGGCTGCATATTTTTGGATTGTGGACAACTCCCAACAGTGCAACTGACACTGGCATGTGCAAAAATCCCATCACTGTGCCTGATACACTTGGACCCTGGCACCATACACACCCCTATGATACCATCATAGTGTCACAGAAACCAGGAGGAGGACATTTGTAGCATCAATATGTATAATAAACTATACATGCAGTGGACACTGCACATACATTATTTACAGGCTACACGCTCTACCAGTCTACATATTATTATAGATAATGCACACTTCCTGTGCACACACTCTTTTCTATACAAAAAGTGGCACAAAGAATTGCTTATGAAGATGAATGTAGCTATAAGAGAAGTATATAATGAGGAAGACAGATGTTGGCCATAATCATTTGAATCACTAAATGGTGGTGCGAACCTGTGTGTGTTCAGGTAGTTGTCCTATAAATCAGGACATACAATCTACAAATTAAATGTCAGATAAGCTTAAAATGGTTAAAACCGGCTCTGCATTGGTTCACCAGTGCCTTCAAGCAGTGTTAACTCAAAGTAAATTGTCTTACCGCTTTAGGAATACCTGACTTTTAATAATATTAGACCATAACTATAAGCCATGCAAATGATTATTTAATCTGACTGGAGAAAAATGACATTAATAATGATAAAGGTCCTCTGTGAACGGGGCAGTCAGTGTGTAGAAGTAGTTAACTGGTGAAGTAGTGGAGAGAGTTCTGTGGAAAGGCTTTTTTCTCCCCTACAGTATCAAAAAACAGAAACTGACCGAAACAGGAACCCATGGAAAGTACATTTAGCTTGTCTGAGTTCATTTTCCATCTGCTTAAGAGAGCTACAATGAACTAGCATAATAAACACACCAACGTTTAAGTGGTTAGTGGTCATTTTATACCACTCGAAAGCTTCTTGGTCTATCAGCTACCTTGTTAGCTAGTTAGCTTGAATTCTTGATTGGAAATGCATGTCATAAGCTTGTAGAATTAAAAATAGCTTATTTCTGTCTGTCAAGTATAAAAATGTGAAAATAGTGTTAGCTTCCTAAATTGCTCATGTGATCTCAGCTAAATCTTTGCAAAGTAATCATTCTAAAAAATGCATGTAGCATATAAACCTACTATTCCGGATTATGTTCTGGTGCTTTTATTGGTGACAGAATAGAGGTTTGTGACTTTATCCTCTAAATCCACTAAATTGGCATTGGCTGCAGCTGCAAGACTCCAAAGTATCTTTAGGTCCTACTGGTACTAGTCTGGAGAAGGTACAAAAAGCATAAAACCAGATGGCCAATAGAAAAAAAAACTCAGTTCCAGTTTTCGGGTGCTAAAGGTTCAGTGACAGAGTATTTTTCTTGTTTGTTGTTTTCTTTTTTTTCTCTGAAGTCCACATATTCCTGACATTTTCATTAATGAGTGTCTCCTGCTGGTGTTGGGGCAAAGACGCCTAATAAGGTCACCTACCGCCCTAATTGTAGTGTTTGCAGATATAAATGGGTATTTAGTACACAAGCACCCTAGTGCAGCAGTGAAAGCCTGAACAGCTTTAAAAGCAGGCTACAGATGCCTACACTGGTTGGGCAAGCGAGATAAAGATGGTAATGAAACAATGGAACATGTGATCAAATGACCAGTCAGTGAATATGTGACATTATCTATAAATATGACAGCATGATGTCTCAGTGAGTAGTTCTGTCACCTCACAGCAAGACAGCCTTGAGTTTGGTTCTTGGCCGGGATGTCTGAGGGTCCTTTCTGTGTGGAGTTTGTATTGGGTGTTCTGGTTTCTTCCCACAGTCCAAAGACATGCACATCAGGCGGATTGGAGATACTAAAATTGCTGCTAGGTGAGAGTGTGTTTGTTTGTGGGTCCGCCCTGTGATGGACTGGTGACCTGTCCAAAATGCTTGTCTGCCTTTTGCCCTATGAGCACTATGACCCTGGTTAGGATAAGCGGCTCAGATAGAGGAAGGACAAAGGCTTAGCCAGTGAACAGTGCAGGGTTATGCTTTGAGATTATTTTGATCTTTTGCAATCAGCTGAGTGAAGAATATGGCCCAACACTGTAGTGGTTAAAATATTTCCTCTGGCAGTGTGTCTCAGACTCCTCCACACATTCACCCACTGCAGCAGAGCTTCAGCAGTGAGTAAGTGGTGAGGTTTTAGTAGGTGTTAAATTGGTAACTTTATTACTGTTATTATTTTTTGGCCCGGCTGGGTGCAGTGGGTAGTGCTGCTGCCTCACACCTCCAGGGTTGGGGGTTTGAATCCGAGTCCTGACCTTGTGTGTGTGTGGAGTTTGCATGTTCTCCTCGTGGTGGTGTGGGTTTCCTCCGGGGTCTCCGGTTTCTCCCACGGTCCAAAGATATGCGTGTCAGGTGAACTGGGGATTCTAAAATGGCCGTAGGTGTGAGCGAAGTGTGTGTGTGCCCTGCGGTGGGCTGGCGTCCCACTCAGGGTGAGTCCCTGTGCCTGACTCCTAATAAGGATTAAGCAGTTACAGAAAATGAATGGATGAATGAATTGTTATTTTTCTTGCCTTCATCTTCTTTAAGTGAGAGTTTGATTAAAAAAAGAGTGAAAGTTTCAGTGTGTAAAAAATCTTGTATACTTTTAACTTTCACAAAAATTGACTGTAGTGAAAAGATCTCACGATGAGAATTACAAATATTACAAATGAAAAATGCTGATGTTGTCCCTGTGAAACAGCACACGGGATGACCCACTGCTGTGTATTAATAAAGTAAATCCAGGACTGGACTTTCCAAAATGTAAAGAAAAAATGATAAATTTTACCCATCAGTCATGAATATTCATTGATGAATAAATGATCCTACCTCCACAGTAATTCACGGTGTGTTGTACTTGTATGACTATGCATGTGACAAATAAAGAATCTTGAATCTTGAATCTTAATAATTTCACAAAAACATGTCTTCTTTTATATTCAAGGGGCTTCAGCTAGTGTGTATTAGTTTTCCTGAGACTGTTTTGATCTTTTGCAATCAGCTGAGTGAGGAATATGGCCCAATACTGAAGTAGTGAAGATATGGCAACTGTTGCACTGAACTGCACATCACATAGAATGCATTTCAGTCGTCCAGATGATGGTACGTTTTGTACCACACACTAATGACTGATGGTGTTCAATCATTAAACAAGTTTATTCAGCTGTGCACAGCAGGAGGCAAGTTCACATGAAGATGCTCAAAGTGTCTCCGCATCTCATGTCTCTAACTAACCAGAGAATCAGTCTGACTTTAAGTTTTCTTCCAGCTGACAAAAGAGGATGTTAATCACACAGGCTTTCATGGCCCCCCTGAGTCAGGGGACAGATAACTAATGCTACAGATAAAGCCCTCAGAGAAAAAGTGATATATGGTGACCTTATTGACACACGGTTCCATAACATTCCATTCTTATCTCTAAGAACACAGATATTACCACAAGCAGAACATAAGCATAAGCAATTTCCTCAAGGATCAATAAAGTTTTCTGATTCTGATGATTCTGGTTCTGATTGAGAAAGTTACACAAGGAGGACGGATGCCTTCAGAGATTCTTTTGAAGAACTAGAGATGAATCTAATAATCATGAGACCTCATATTCTTTCACCGGTTGAGAAAATTGCAGCGTGGGCATGTAAGAATGCCATCAGCCAGATTGTAATGTATAGAACATATTTAACCCTCAGGGCTCATTGAAAGGACACACTTCAAAAGTTCCAATGTGGGGATCCTTCAGACGGCTTCAGTGATCAATTTCGCTTCCTGACAGCCAGGAACAGTACAACATTTCATCATTTTCCCCACTGGTAACTCTGCGACAGACTGTCTGCAGGATTAACACTCCACGTCACTTCAACATGAATGGGCTTTTCTAAGAGGCCACAGATAAAGGGCTTCGGTATTAACCTACCTGTGTACTGATGTGTGGTTTGTTCGACTGCATTTGTCGGTCAGTGCATTACTGTGGGTCTGTCGCTGTTGGTTTGTGTGTGTTTGGTAGTGCTGTTGGTAGTCTCATCCACACACATTTCCATATGTTTTACCAGTACTGCAAAAATAGCTGGTGCTGTCATTTCAAAAATACATCTAAAAGGTTTAAGCATACCAGGTTTCATGTTTTATGTGGTCATGGCTCATGCAACATTAATATGCCATACCCAAACTGAACCATTAATCAAATATATAATGGCTGGGACAATAAAGAAGTTGATCATTTAGCACATAATTATCAATTAAAAATCTTTATTATTTAAATACTAAATTGCAGTTACACTCTGTGGATCTCAGACAGTTTCCATTTGCACCAGAAGGGGGCAAGAAAGCCTTTAGGCCTTTTAGCACCAAACGTTAATCTAAGGCATTCACATCAGAGTTTCTGGTTTCTCCTGGATTTACTCTTACTTAATGCCTATAAATCTGAAATGAAGTCTCAGACTCCTCCACACATGCACCCACTGCAGCAGAGCTTCAGTAAGTGGTGAGCTTCTTAGCAGGAGGTAAAATAAAGAAAAGTAAGTCTCACATGAACACACCAAATTGTTCTCTGCATTTAACCCATTCACCAAGTGATGCAGCGGGCAGCTGACAATGCAGTGCCTGGGGAGCAGTGTGTGGGGATTGTAACTTGCTCAAGGGTAGCTCAGTTGTGCCATTGGCAGTCCTGGGATTTAAACCTGTGACTTTCCGATCACAGGGGCAACTCCCTAACCACCAGGCCACCAGCTGCCCGGTAACTTTATTGATGTAACCACTATTTTCCTTCCATTAGGTCTTCTTTGTGTGAGTTATTTTAAAAAGTGTGTCAGAGTGAAAGTTTCCGTGTGTAAAAATTCCTATACACTTTTAACTTTCACAGAAATTGAAGGAGGATAACTACCATTACTAAGTAAAAATACCCTGATGGGGTTTTCCCTGTGTAGCAGCACACCGTGGCTTTAGGAACAACTCATATCTGTGCTTTAAATAAGTAAAGCCAGGACTGGAGTTTACAAAATGTAAAGAAAAAAAAACTAATTTTACTCATCAGTTATAATCAGTTATATGTTGGGAGGAGGATCCTGAGGATGGAGCTGTCAGGGAAGAGGAGAAGAGAAAGGTCTCGTAGGAGGTTTATGGATGTGGTGAGGGAGGACATGCATATGTGCATATGGGGCATATTATTATATATACAGGGAACATGTATGACCTTATATTCTGACAAAATATAAAAACAAGTGTGTTTGTGTGTGTGTGTGTGGGTGGGTGGATGTGTGTGAGCTGATTTCAGATCAACGTAGGTTCAGTCTGTTTAACTCCCTCTGTGTGACATCCCGCTGATGTAAGCCAGGGGTTATGTAACCGTGGAAACCAACGCCACCCATCTGTCTCCTGACCCCTCGCTCAGGGATCAGAGAGGATCAGAGCAGAGATGTGTGTGCATGCTTGTGTGTGTGTGTGTGTGTGTGTGTGTGTGTGTGTGTGTGTAGGTGTGTGTGTGATTTCACGCTAGTTTTGTAGTTGTAGGTACATCAACAACAGGGTGATTAGTGTGGTGCGTTGAGTTGAAGCCGTGACAACATGAATAACAAATGTGTTTATAGGTGTGTGTGTATGTGCGTGTGTGTGTGTGTGTGTGGGTGTGCATGTGTGTGTACGTGTTTGCATGGTTGGAGCTGTAGCCTGTAATGAAGGCTATATAATTTCTGAGCCAGACCATGACAGCTAAACATCTAGTGATGAGAGAATGACTGATTGATGCACTGTGGATGTGTGGATGTGTGCGTGTGTGTTTGTGTGTGTGTGTGTGTGTGTGTCCATGCGTGTGTGTGTGTGTGGACATGTATGGCTGTGAATGCTAATGTACTGCTTTTTCATCGCTACCTATTAAAAATAAACGGACAGTTAGCTGAAATCTTCTTACTGCATAGCAAGGCAGGCAACTGCATACACACACACACACACACACACACATACACACAATGGACTGCTGTGACTCATTTCTAGACTGTGTAGGCTTTTCCTTGTGTCGGTTTTTTCTGTGTTTGGTGTGTGTATGTGTGTGTATGTGTGTGTGAGAGAGAGAGAGAGATAGAGAGAGAGTCAGGACCAACAAAATGCTCCTGACTTAAAAGTGTTTATTATAAAAAAGTTAAAACTGGAGCAGTAAAACCAATTTTTATTAATACACATACAGTGCAGAAGTCCTGAGCCACCTCTCATTTCTTTATATTTTGCTATGAATCACCTTGTTGGTAAAAACACATTATTTTATATCTGTTAAACTGTCTTATCTTTGTCATATTGATTAGATTAAATGAAAGAAACGGGAACAAATGTTTTACTGTGACAGGCTGCAAAGTGCCTAGAGATACAAGGAGCCTAGATAAGGAGTTCCAACCACTCAGCATTCAGCACCACCAGTATACTGATCACCGCCTGATCATCTGGAATCATCTGC
>JBBPCZ010046740.1:0-13043 GCA_037974445.1 Brycinus macrolepidotus
ATATGTATGTATATATTGTCATCAAGGAATCAGTGAAGACCATAAGTGCAGACTGTCAATGCAGAATATAACTCAAATGTAAATGGAATTTATTTATTTATTTTGTAAGTGACAGTCATTTTAATTATGTAATTCTGTAATTAAGAATGAACATTGCAGCAAAACATCATGAACCACTCCAGACGTCTAAGGTTAAGCCGTTCCTGCAATGCCGAGAGGCGCACAGATCTTGGTTAGTTGCATTACGAGGTCAGGGTTATGTGCTTAGAGAGATTAATGACAAATTCATTTCTTGAGTGGATTTATCAGCTCGGCTCCAGATGTTCAATACACTTACACCCTAATCCATGCTTAATGATGTAATTATAGCCACGCTAAAGGTTCCTGCTGATGGCGACAAATAACTTGATGCTGTTTCCTGTAATGTGCTTATTTATCCAATAACTGTTTAGAACAGCAGAATCTGACCTGCACTGGACCTGGACTCGGTGTTCAGAAATTCAGAACAATCATTCAGGAACGTCTGAGGACTATCAATTATTAATAACGCACAAAAATGTGAACAGTATACGCAGGGATTCCTTTTATGGCTTCACACACACACACACAAAAAGGCACACACACTCTCACTGGAGGGTTATTAGCAGCGGTGAGGGTTTAAGTTAAATGCAGGCCTTTAAGTGTGTATTATTCCACACCTCATAGAACCCATAAAACCTGTCCCTGCAGCGAAGACTCTTTCACTCTTTCATTTACACAAACCCAACAAGAAGAACAGCTGGGAAGAGCCCTGAGATTCTGATTCATATTTACTTTTAACACAACATGAATAGTGAATGTATTTTTGAAAAAAAGAACAAATCATATGTGTGTTAAGTCCTTGACTACTTGTGCTTCCAATCTCTGGCCACTTTATTCAAAACACCCACCTTGCACTTCCTCTAAACAGCCACTTTATTAGAAACACCAGCCTTGTGCTTATACTCACTGGCCACTTTATTAGAAACACCCATTTGTACTTCCACTCTCTAGCTGTTTTATTAGAAACACCAACTTTGTGCTTCCCATCTTTGGCCACTTTGTTAGAAACACCCACCTAATACTTCCACTTTTAAAGCAAATATTAATAGTGAAATTGTCTTTTAAGAAAAACAAATAAGTCATTAATAAATATTAAGTACAAATAAATCAATCAGTCATATGTGTGTTCAGTCCTTGGCCACTTTATTAAAAACACCAGCCTTGTGCTTCAAATATCTGCCCACTTTATTAGAAACACCTACCTTGTGCTTTGACTCATGGGCCACTTTATTGGAAACACCCACTTTGTGCTCCCACACACTGGCCACTTTATTAGAAACACCCACCCTCTCAGCTCCACTGTACAGGTGAACAGTTACAGGCTTTAGCTCAACTGTTGCAGGACCACTTTTGTTTATATATTATTCAGGTTTTGGATCATTTTCGACACAGCAATGACACTGAGACGGCACTGTGTGTGCTGCTCATATAAGTGTATCAGACACATCTGTGTCTTTGCTAAACTGAATCAGAATCAGAATCAGAAAATAATATTGATTCTGGAGGAAAGTGCTTCTGTTACGACTGCACAGACCCACAGAGACACAAAGACAAGATCAATGTAAAATATAGTATTAAGTCAAAATAAAACTCTCCAGGAAAAGCACCATACTAAATACACTATACTATATAAACAAACTGATGTGGTCAGTAAGAGAGGCGATATAAATACTATAGATACCAGTTACCATCCAGTACACACGCGCGCACACACACACACACACACACACACACCAGGGAACTAAAGTTACCCACTCTGAAAGTGGAACTGGTTTCCATTAAATAGAGGCTTGGGCACGCACTGCCAGTGCAGCCAAAAAAATTGCCTGACAAAAGTGGCTAAGCCTTAGAGGGATGAGGGAGGCTGTGCAGAGAGTGGAAAAAGTTTTAAACGAAGACAGAACAGATATGAGGTCTCGCTTGATGCTTTGAGTATATATAAGGGAAATGCCCCATCAGTTCAGAGACTGATACTTGGGGGTGAGGGTGGTGAATAGATGATGAAAGAAGGAGAGACGAGTGCACTGTTTGGACAGGAAAGGAGTGAAAATAGGAAGAAACGACAGAGAGAAAACGAGGAAGGGAGACAGAACAGTATCCTTCCCCTTTCGGTAACAGCATTATACCCTCTTTAGTAACAGTATTATAACAGTATTATACCCTCTTTAGTAACAGTATTATACCTCCTTTACTAACAGTATTTTACCTTCCTCAGTAACAGTAGTATGTCCTCTTTAGTAATAGTTTTATACCCCCTTAGTAACAGTATTATGCAACCTTTACTAATGGTATTATGCCCTCTTTAGTAACAGTATTATATTCTCTTTAGTAACAGTATTATACCCCCTTTTTATATTATATGCACTTTAGTAACAGTATTATGTCCTTTTCATAACAGTATTATACTCCCTTTAGTAACAATGTTATACTCCCTTTAGTGACAGTATTATACCCACTTTATTAACAGAATTATACTGCCCTTTGTAACAGCATTATACTCTGTTTAGGAGCAGTACTGTAAACTTTTAGTAACAGTATTATACTCACTTTGTTAACAGTATTTTACCCACTCTTTAGTAACAGCATTATACCCCTTTTAGTAACAGTATTATACCCTCTTTGGTAACAGTACTATATCCTCTTTAGTAACAGTATTATGGTCACTTCAGTAAGAGAATTTAGTAACAGAATACCCTCTTTAGCAGCAGTATTATAAGCTGTATAGTAACAGTATTAGACCCTCTTTAGCAGCAGTATTATAAGCTGTATAGTAACAGTATTAGACCCTCTTTAGCAGCAGTATTATAAGTTGTTTAGTAGCAGTATCTTACCCTGTTTATTAGCAGTCTTTGTCCCTTTAACAGCAGTGTAAAAACCCCTTTTAGCAGCAGTATTATATACCCTTTAGTTGCACCATTACACTACCTATGGTATCAGTATTATACCCTTTAGTACCAGTATTATATTTTGTTTACTAGCAGTATTATGCCCCCTTTTGCAGATGTATTATACCTCTTCATCTCCCTTTAGGGGCAGTATTGTTCTCCCTTTAGCGAGAGGGTTATTTCCTCTTCAGCAGCAGTGTTTTTCCCCCTTTAGCAGCAGTGTTGCTCCCGCTGTTGCAGACTCACAGCGTGGGTGAGTAACAACATGGGGTGATGAAGGGTCAGTTTGAAGAACCGTTCAAGCTGCGTCATTTACATTTACAATGCAAACCACTACAGAGGAGGCAAAAAAACCTACAAAATGCTACGTGAAAAATAACCATTTGAACTGAACTCACTCCAGTTTTACAGTCGCGTTGATAGATGTTGATTCTGCGTTGTTAGGACAACGAACAATTCGCACCAGAATACTAATCAGTTAATGAGTGCGATATCTGAAAAAAAAAAATCTCTATTCTATTATTCATGGGAAATTTCTTTGTTTTAAGAGGACATTGTCTGTGTTACAATGAGTGCATATAGTGAAGGTGGTGCAGTGTCTGGTTAGAAATTTTATTTTAAGCAGCTGTTCTTCACTCTTTTTACAATTGTAGACTCTTTTCTTTTAAAGCTAATGCTAAATGTTTGGTTGTCTATATAAGCAATAAGTGTCTACATATGTAAATTGCCAGTATATTACTGTATGCTACATGATAATACACTCTATTCTATTCTTATTTTGTGCTAAATCCTTACCGTTACATGGTCAACAAACTGATATTATGTATTATTTGATGTGTTTATATATTTCAAGCACTGCATTTACCGATCTGGCAAACGAGTTATGTAATTGGTGTGAGGCATAAATTTCTCTTTTCATGGGATGTCTAAAATTTGGTAAACATGTTAATATTTTTTTGGGGAGGGGGGTCAAAACACTTTTGAGTTTGAGGCTAATTTTATCAAGTGTCACGACTCATTCCAACTTAAAATGAATTAATTACTCACAATGTCCATCCACAGAAATGTGTTGGTGAGCAAGCTGAATGAGTCAAACTGCTTGAATTAGAAAGGGAATTAGATTAATTGAATGGGATTTGACTCTGACCTGTTTAGAACTGAACTCTTTAGCCCATGGAGCATATTAATATGCATGTAATATGTAAATGAACTCACCACTTCTTAATAAGGTTTATAATTATCATTGCTAATGGTTACATATTTCTACTCTGTGTTGCTTCTGTACATAAACAGTGCTATTAATTGATCATGTTTTGAGTTTGTTTTGGCCTCTTCCTCCATCAGCAGGCTTAACCTCCATTTAACCAGGTCCATAAAGCAAACAGCGCTGTCTGAAAGACAGGAAAGCATGCGATTCATGAGCAGCCTTCCCACAGATCACCCTGCGTGGTTACAGCTCCCCGCTTTTCAAACCGAGCCTGAATGAGGCCTTGATCCATGTCACTGCTTTAAAAGACTGATGTCCTTCTTTGAGTCGACATGACAAGACAGTTTTATTTACAGTCTGAGTGTTTGCAAAACTGAGGAGCTTTGACAACTACTGAGGAATTTCCATTAGCAGATGTGAAGGAAAAACAGTTGGGGGAGCAAATATTTCTGAGGGTAGATATTTCAAACATGATGCTGGAAAAAAACATTTTTTGGCTATTTTGGCTATTTTTCTCTGTACCCTTCATCATTTCTGCATCGCTTGATTGCTTAAAGATCAGATGGTTTTGTATGTGCTTTGGTGGTTGGAATAATGTAAGTAGAGACAGTTCTGTATTTAAAAATTTGAACACATATGATTACATTGGCAAGACTAAGTCTTTCCTCTATTTGAAAGAAAGAAGGCATCTAAACATCTACACAAGGTTTGGTTTTTATCAATCATACCATTTTACTGTTAATAAATGAGCTGATTATTTTTCATTCCTGTAGACCTACAAACAACAAACAGGTTTGAACTGGCTAAGATGTGGCTGATGTATATTCACACTTATGGACTTACGAATGACAGCACCACAATCAGGTTGTAAGAAATATGAACAGGCTAAAGATGGGGCTGATTTACATCTGGCCCAACCTGTCGATTCAGACATCTGTGATTCCTTCAACAGCTTTAAGTAACATGAAATGATTGTAATTAGTGTATGCTTGAGTTAAAAGATGTTCAACTCATTTTGTCATCTCCACCATTGACAAAAATTCCCTTAGTTTTGTCTTCCCCTCCCCGTCAACAAATAGTTTGTTAAGTTTATTGTTTCATTCATTATTGACAAAAATTGTGACTGAGAGGGACCCCATAATTTGGTGTAACATTTTATTCATGTAAAAATTACATACACATGTGAGTTCATTCTTTTTCATCAGTATCATAGTTTAAGAAAACCCTCCTAGGTTTATTTTTGACCAGTACTGTACGTGTGCCTGCCTAGACAGGCTGTAAATGTAAAAAGGTTCGTCTGTATTCAGAGTGCTTTTGGACTGTCAGGACTCCAAGCCTTGGTGCAGCGAGAGGAAAAAAGATGAACTGACGGTTCTGATGATACAGAGTTTGGGCCTTTAGGCTTTTAAAGCCTTCTGCTGATGCCCTGGATGACCTGCAGCTCTGGCAGACGCATTCGCTCCTTTTCGCTTCGCTTCATAGACATGCCCAACACTGCAGCACTCACGCTGTGCAGATGGACTCTTTTAAGAGTGTTTTATGAAGCCGCTCCAAAACAGCCTTTCTGTTTATCCGCGAGTGATATAGGCAAATAAAACAAAGTGAAAAACAAACCGCGCCCCGGTGTTATGGAGGAGCAAACCAGCTCCAATTTAGCAGAGGGCCGAGATCTCGCCAGTCATTAAGATGGGACGTCTATTCAGTCTAGTCACGATTTCAGTCCTGATTAATTCCTCCACATCTGAGAAGAGGAGAGAGAGAGAGAGAGAGAGAGAGAGAGAGAAAGAGAGAAAGAGAGAGAGAGAGAGAGAGAGAGAGAGAGAAAGAGAAACAGAGTGTGTAAGGAGACATGGATTGATGATGTGTGTGTGTGTGACCGAGAAAGAGAGAGAGAGAGACAGAGAGAGAGAGAATAAGAAAGATAGTAAAGGCAAAGCTTTTAATGGACAGAAAGAGACATGTGGGTAGAGAAAAATGGGAAATGGTAAAAACCATAAAAGAGCTACAGTGATGTAATGGACATATATCCAAATTATATTCAGTATATTTATAAATTCTTACAGCACCATCACACACCATCTAAAACATCCCACTTGAATTCATTTTAACTTAGATCCCATTTACATCAATACAAAGGCTTTGTGTTCATCTGAAGTTTAAAGCTGCAGTGGATCATCTCAAATATTTGGGCCAACTTGGAACCCCAGTAATTCAATAATTTTGGCCCGTATCAGACCAGTACCGTTTCTGAGTATCAGATCACCACAGCTCCTATTAGCTACAATATTAGCTCACAGCTCCAGTACAAAAGTAAAGAAGCAAACTTTGGACCCGTGTCTTGGCTGCTCATTACGGATTAAGGGGAAACGTGTGTAAACTCAATTCTTCACAAAGGCATGACTTTAATCTGATAGTAAAGCACAGCTCTATGCAAAGTCCTCAGGTTTAAAGCACTGGCCATGGCACCGTGATTAATGAGCAGGAGGTTTGTGAGGAGTGTTTCTCGGCCTCAGAGGAATCCCGCATTTCCTGTCTCTTTCTCTAATACTCTCTCTCTCCTCTCTCCCTCTTTCTCCACTCTCCTTCTCTCTCTGCCTGCTTTTCTCATCCTCTCTCGACCTCTTTCTGTCTCCCCCTCTCCGTCCCAGCCTGTGTAAATGGAGAGGCAGAGGCAGCGTGTACGACTCCCCCGTCGCCTCTCCTCTGCATGGCCGTAATGATTACAGTTCAATAATGCCTCCTTTAATTGAGCGCGCATTGCCGGGGTTCTCCGACGTGGCTGGAAAAAGAAAAAAGAGGAAAAAAAACCTCCTGGGAATGAAAAGACATCATTTAAAAAATTCACTCACACATGCAGAACAAAACACTGAAGAGAAGGGAATTCTTCTTAACACACATTAGCAAGGTCAGCGAGGAGCAGTGGGATTTGAGCGTGTGTGTGTGTCTATGTGTGTGCTTTAATTCATGCTAAGGACGGAACATCCTCACTACGTAGAAAACAAGGCAAATCTACAGGACTGGTAAAGTGTTCATGACTTTGAAAAGTATGTTTTCAGGCTTCTTTTCTTTTTTTACATGTCTGAAAGAGTATTTTACTGACGTTGAGATTAGGATCAAGTTTACGATTGTTTTCTTAAGATTCTTATTATTATTATTATTATTATTATTATTATTATTATTATTATTATTGCATATAGCTGCTTAGATATGTAATACATATGGGGCATTCATTATTATATATAGACAGTAATTATTATTATTTTTAGTAGTAGCAGTAATAGTAGTAAGAGTAGTAATATTAGCATTACTTTATATAGTTGTTTAGATATATAAAACATATGGGTCGTTCATTATAAAGTAACGTGGCCCCTTATAGTCCTGTGTGAACACACCACAGCACACAGTGTGAAATTCTTCTCTGTATTTAACCTGTTCACCCGAGTAAAACAGCAGGCAGCCCCCGGTACCTTGCTCAAGGGTACCTCAGTGGTGCCACTGGCAGCCCTGGGATTTGAACCCACAGCCTTCTGATCACAGGGGCAACTCCCTAACCACTAGACCACCAGCTGCCCCTGGTGACTCAGTAGATGAATCGGTGACTAAATCTGTGACTGGTGACTAGGTGAATGGTGAATGGGTGACTCAAGGTGGGCACTGTTTAAATTCACTCTTTGCTCCAATCTGTTGTCATAGTGGGCACAATGCTGAGGTACATTTACTGTAAAGAAGAAGTTCTCATGCCTAGTTACTAGTTTCTAAGCTACGACACACATTATTTAAGTGGGGGAATCAGTTTGCTGCAGTTCTAATTGAAAGACAGAAAGTTGCCACTTCCTTATTAAAGCAATCCCTAAATTTGTATTGGCAATGCTTTCATGCTGTAAATCTCTCACATGCTGCCCTGAACTGCTCCATAGTTTAGACTAGTTTGTCCAGCACACTCCATGTTTCCTATTGGAATCTGGGGACCTTTGTCATGTTTCTCAAACAGCAAACAATGTTTGTGACTGGATACATCAGTTTTCTCCAGAATCAATACAGTTTTCTGATTCTGATTCTGATCATCCTGCTGAAAGAGGACACTACCATTAGGGAACACCATTGCCAAGTGTTGAGCATCACTCTACCTCTGGTGACTCACTTTCTTCCCATAGTGCATCCTGGTGTCATGTCTTCATCAGGAGAGATACACACACACACACACCTGACCATCCACATGATGTAGAAGAAAACGTGATTCTTCAGACCAGCCCACCTTCTTCCATCGCTTCATGGTCCATTTCAGATGCTCATGTACCCATTGAAGGTGCTTTTGGACAGGGGGCAGCATGGGCATTCTGACCGGTCTGCAGTTACTCAGCCTCATACGCAGCAAGGGGGCACTTCACTGTGTACATATATAATACATATGTGTCTGTTTGTGTGTGTGTCTATGTGTGTGAGACCCCTTGTCCTCACATTGTATAAAACCAACGTGTGTGTTTGCATATGTGCGTGTAGGCTGAGGTGTGAGTCACATTCATGAAGCATCCAAATAAACAGCTGCAGAATAACAGGTGGCATGGAAGTGTAAATACTATTATTTGTGTATTTTTATTTTATTTTATATATTTTTATTTATATTTTTTGCGGAATTGATTGGGCTCTAATCAAGAATACATAAACCTTGAACAAAAATATCCTCTCTCTCTCCTTCTCTCTCTCTATCTCTCTCCCTTTCTCTCTCTCTCTCTCTCTCTCTCTCTCTCTCTCTCTCTCACTATTTATTTTTATAATCAATCATTCTGCCCATATGCAAATCCACCTATCCCTCCATCCATCCATCCATCCATCCACCCATCCATCCATCCATCCATCCATCCATCCACCCATCCATCCATCCACCCATCCATCCATCCACCCATCCATCCATCCACCCATCCATCCATTCATCCATCCATCCACTGCTTTTTAATTTCTCCTCTGTTAAAGTCAGCAATGTGTGTGTGTGTGTGTGTGTGTGTGTGTGTGTGTGTGTGTGTGTGTGTGTGGCTCTGCACCACTGTTGTCTTGAAAAACCACTTTATCTAACCCTTATGAAAAAAAGAACCATATATGTACACAGTGTCACTTCCTGGTGCGCTCCATACATAATGTAAAACATCCTGCACTCCTCCATACATCGGCCTGTCTCGGCTCAGACTGGCTCTCAGGGGACCTAGTTATGCTAAATCTGCAAGAGACAAAAGCAGTGGCCTCGGGCAGTGGGCTGCCTTTACCCGGCACAAGGACTCTTTACATGTGCATACATTTAAATACCATTTGAGGCCGCAAAGTTTTTTTTAATTTTATTTTTATTATTTTTTTCTTGCCCAGTCGTTGCCTTGGAGGACAGTGCACACGAAAAAACATCCTTTCTGACGTTAGGGATGACTATTGTGGTGCTTTTCCCCTGGCACAATGAACAATGCTGTATCACAAACAAATGTTTTTCCATTGCAATAAAAGTGACCCAACGGCAGGGCCAAAAGTGGGCTGCAGCTGAGCTGACTGCATCACTGCTTTCTGACTGGTCAAAAAATGTCATGACAACAGTCGGATTTGGAAAGAGGATATTGATTTTTACTGTCTGTACAAAACCGACAAACAAACAAACAACAATGGAGATACAAACAAACAACTGGGATGTCGTCAAAATACAAGCACCACTGTCTGTTTGCGATGAAGACAAATTTCAGTGTGAGTTTTAAGTGAAGGTGAAAGTGGCCATTCTGTCATGTCTTAAACACTGTGAGAAACGCGAAGGTGTACCAGGACATCACTAATGAGTTAGCTGGGTTAGGTTTTCACCACGTGACTAATCAATGCCAAGAAAAAATAAGTCAACTCAAACAAGACTATAAATAACAAAAGACCACAAAGACAAAAGCAGATGCCATGAAAGGGGTTTTGGACCAACCATAGACTGTGAGGAGAGTTAGAAACACCATTACCAGACTGAGATATACTGGAAAATCAAAGCATGATACAACTTCAGTACCTTCACAACACAGTTTACCATTTCATGCAGTTACTTTCTGTGAGGAAAGGTCTTTTCTCCTCAGTTAATGACGCTAGTTTGTCAGAGAAATATCTTCTGCACTCTCTCCGATAACATAAGGCTACATGACACCTACATTAGCCTTTCAGGACAACTAGAAAAACCCTGCATAACCATTTACAAAGGCTTATTCCAACAAGTGTCAGTTGTCAAAATTCCTGAGTACCATTTTACATTAACTGCTTTAAGAGTACTTTATTACTACTGCTCTATTATTCCTCTGTTCAGTTATGTATTATTTGTGCAAACATTATACCTATAATCTCAATTTCTTTAATTCTCTGATTCTCTTCCACCACTGTCTTCTTCTTGCTTTCCTTTCTCTCTCTCTTTTTCTCTTTTCCTCTCTCTCCTGCTCTCTCCCTCGCTCTCCCCTTCTCTTCCATCTCACTGTTTTCTCTCTCCTTCTCCCTCCCTCTATCTTTACTCCATCCCCTTTCTCTTTCTTTTGCCCCCTCTCTCTCTCTTTTTCTCCTCTCACCTCACTGTTTTGTCACCCCCACCCTCTCCCTTTACGCCACCTCCCTCCTTCCTTCTCTTTCTCCTCTCTCTTTACCCCATCCATCTCTCTCTCTCTCTCTCTCTCTCTCTCTTTTTCTTCCTCTCTCACTGTGCTCTCACTTTCCCCTCTCTCACTATCTCTCCTTACCCCATCTCTTCGATCATTCGCTCTTTCTCTCTTCTTTTCTTTCTCTCTGTCCCTGTCTCTGCCTCTCTCTCTCTCTCTCTCTCTCTCTCTCTCTCTCTCTCTCTCAGAGCAGAGGAGGCCCTTCGTTTATTGGACGTGCTTAATTTCCATAAAGACGACTTTGTTTCCTAATTAATCTCCAGGCTCTCGGCTCCCTGCCTCGCTCACTGTCACTTTCCACTAACCAAACACGGACGGCAATTTGTTAAGTCAATTATCGCAGAGCAGAAACTTCCCTTTCTGCTCCCATACAGATGCAGAACGACAAGAAGCGAGAGTTCACCAGATGAGACGGTGGCTTTAAGAGCGCGATATGTTCCGACACATTTCTATACTTGAGAAATTCAAATGTCAGCGCAGTTTAGAGGTCATCTTGGCCTGGCAACTGTCCACGCGTTCATTTAATGAAATATTATGAAAGCATACAGTTCCAGGAGAACATTTTTATTGGAAAATAACCTTTACATCATATGGAGGTTCTTCAAACTTCACATTTATCTCGTTTATGCAAAACATTTTGGGACACCTGTCATGTCGCGCAGGTATGGAGGACACAACTGCAGGATAGACTTCAGAACAGAACAAGCTTTAATGAACTTAAAACTGTGAACTGTGCAGCGTAGGATACTGATCACAGAAGTCTGTCCACTCCCAGCAGGACTAAGGCTTGAGGAGCGGGTGGGGGGGGTTTGGGCGCACTCGGAAGCAGTCTGAGTCGCCCTAGATACTCCTAGGCTCACTCACAATGGTGGCCAGTAAGGTTGGTCTGCTTCTCGCGGACTCGCTTTTGGTGAGAGCCTTCTCACCGACTACAGCCTGTAGAGACAGAGGGGAGACACAGAGAGAAAGTAGACTATCACCGTCTACCGTGAATGCCTCAGGGAAACCTTAGCTTAGTCCATGTTCCAACTGCCACTTGAAGCGCAGCTGGCAGCAGTCAGGCAGAGCTAGGCTAGTTCTGGGCTAGGCTAGTAAGTCCCGGTTCCCTTCGTCCCACACAGCTGTAATAGAAGCTCACACAAACACAACTAGGATAGGAGATCGGTGACCTCACTCCCTCTCTCCGGACCGGCTGGCTTTTAAGCTGCGTCACGCAGAGGGGCTCGTCACACACAACCAATCACGAAACTGAAACTATTGCTCTAAACTAGGAGACACTTAACAGGAACACGAGACAGGTTTGCCTGTACTCAGGTGCCTAGCAACTCAGCTGACGTGCGTGCAGAGCCATCAGCCTCTACACCTGGGTTGCCCCAGCACCGAGTCCAGAAACACCAACTCATGACATCACAAGGACGGGACCAGACGTGTGTACACTTAATACTCAGGAGACGGGAGCCGCTGAGGGCGGGATCGAGGCGGCCAGGACGTGACAACACCTTTATTTTTAAAAACTCCACACTTTATTAGAGGTGGAGAAATGGATGTGTGTGTGTGTGTGAATATGTAATATGTATTGAAATTAAATGTTTAATCCTAGTACATTTGTTTTTGCTGGTGTCCATGAATTTGCTGTCATGTACCTTTATTTATTGGTTATTTAAATAAAGTTAAAGAAATAGTAAAGAGAAAAAAATCAAATGTACTCAATTTTAAACTGACCATAGAATTTAATTAATGAAAAAAAAAACAGAAGGATGTACAGTTTCATTGGAACATAACCTTTACATCATATGGAGGTTCTTCAAACTTCACATTTATCTCATTTATGTAAATCTCTTTGGGACGCCTTTCTTTTTTAAAAAGTGTAAACTTTATTAGAGGTGGAGAGATGGAGGTATTTGGGGGTGGAATATATATTGAAATGATAACGTTTGATCCCAGCATTTTTGGTTTTGTTGGTGTCCATTAATCAGCTCATGCACTATATGGACAAAAGTATTTGGACATCTGACCATTACACTAACAGGGACTTTAATGACATTGAATTCAAATAAATAGACTTTAATATGGAGCTGGTCCCCTCTCTGCAGCTATAACAGCTACCATTCTTCTTTTAAGGATTTCCACAAGATTTCAGAGTGTTTCTGTGGGAATTTGTGCCCATTCATTCTGTAGAGCATTTATGAGGTCAGACACTGATATTGGACGAGAAGACCTGGC
>JBBPCZ010046750.1:0-13042 GCA_037974445.1 Brycinus macrolepidotus
CAAGTCTGATCCTCCTTAATGAAGAAGTTCAGTTCATTTTTACAGTTCACAGTAAGTCATACTGTGTCTTAAACCACGTCCACAAGTCTGATCCTCCTTAATGAAGAAGTTCAGTTCATTTTTACAGTTCACAGTAAGTCATACTGTGTCTTAAACCACGTCCACAAGTCTGATCCTCCTTAATGAAGAAGTTCAGTTCATTTTTACAGTTCACAGTAAGTCATACTGTGTCTTAAACCACCTCCACAAGTCTGATCCACCTTAATGTAGAGCTGGATGTGGATGTGGCTATTGACTTCTAGTGTTAGCGACGTTAGGCTTGTAGCTCCGGTTCTGAACTAAAGAAGATAAATTTGTACTCAATCACGTCTCACTGAGTGATCATATCTGGGGTCAACTGAAACTTGATGTTTTGCCAATTAATACCTTTAACGACCACACACACACACACACACACACACACACACAACCATCAGTCTTACACACACAGCTGAAACACAGGGATGAATCATGACCAGCATGGTCCATTCATTTCTCCTCCGGCTTTAAGAGCCTGTAGCAGTTTTTTTGCAATAGCGTTTTCCTTTTTGCAGTGACATCACACTTCCTCCGTTAGTCATCCTCTGCTGCTCTGCAATCTGCCATTCACCATCAGCGCATGGTAAAATCCCAGCGTCTTCCTCTGAATTCATATTGGGCAATGAAAATTCAGTTTCTGTCGCTCCAGAAGTCAGCACGACATTTTCCTTCTCTCGTTCAGAACTGGAGCTACGAGGCTAATGCTAATGTCGCTAACACTAGAAGTCAGTAGTCACCCAAATCTTTTCATCCCCAGAACTTCCCTGGACCCTCAAACCACATCCAGATCTTCATTAAGGTGGATCAGACTTGTGGACGTGGTTTAGGACACAGTATGACACTGAGCTGTAAGAGCCTCTAGATTAGCATGGTGCAAATTAATTAAATCTTCAGAATTCAGAATGGCTACTATTGTTTTTAGCGATGCTAACATACTTCAGTCCAGTTTAGAGATGACAGTGAGTCGTACAGGGTCAGAAACGACATGACCTGGTGTATCAGAGCCTGCTGAACCCCTGCGAGGCTTTGATCATTAAGGCCTGGAGTTAAAACGCTAAGTGGTGGAGGACAAGCATCCATGGCTTGTTAGCTATGTTAGCTTTGTAGGTTCAGTGCTAAAGCTAAGAAGCAGAAATCGGACACAAAAGAAGTACGTTTCGGGTAATGGGGGCACTATTTAAATTGGATGCATTTTTGTGAGAAAGTGTGAAGTGTGATTGTGTGGTTTCTATAATATCAGTGTTTGTGTTAAAAGATTTCCTCTCACAGTGGGGTATCGAACCGGTGCCTCTTCTGACTTTCTTCACACTTCAGAACAGCAGCTGGTGGTCTGGTGGTTAGGGAGTTGCTCCTGCAATCAGAAGGTTGTAGGTTCGAATCCCAGGACAGCTAGTGGCACCACTGAGGTACCCTTGAGCAAGGTAATGTTCCCACACACACTGCTCCCCACAAACTGCTCCCCCACACACACACTGCTCCCCGGACGCTGTGTTTCTGGCTGCCCGCTGCTTCACTTGGTGAAAGGGTTTAATGAGTTAAATAAGTTAAACGAGTTAAATGGGTTAAATGGCTTAAATGAGTTAAATGCAGAGAAAGAATTTCACACTGTGTGCTGTGGTGACTATAAGGGGCTGCTTTACTTTACTTTACATTAGTGAGATTGCCTCCACAATCGCACTGATTAGTTTTCAGGTCGGACCCTGGCTTAACTGGTCTTAACCGACCGCAGCTGATCCCAGACCAGCACTGAGGGGCTGGATGGACTCGGCGGGTCGTGTTTGGTCCTCATTCTGACGTTGGTCTTGATTTCAGAAGTGTAAAATTTCCTCCCATCGGTCAGACCCATATGATGAAGCGCTCCATCATGACCTCTGACTGTAACGGTCAGTCATTTCCACTCCGCGGCGGTAGATTTCCTCGGGCCCTCCGCGCCCTCGCGGACTCCCCAGCCCCCCCCCCCCCACCCCACCCCCGGCGGCAGGGTGGGCACTGCCAGGGCGAGGCTGGCGAAATCCGGCCCTTTACGCAACACCAGACTTCCACCACTCAGTACTTTTCCATCACATCAGCAGAACCATAGAGTGGAACTAAAGAGCTCTCAGACTGAACTTTAATGAGAGAGCGCCATCTGGTGAACAGACAGACAACTACACATCACAATCCAGGACAAAGTTTAAATCAAATTAACATCAGAATAAAGTTCTAAAAAACTCAGCATCCAGAATTCTTTTAAAAAAAATTTATATCAGAATGAGGTTCTAATAAAATGAATACTTACAATAAAGTTATAATGAAACTAATATTTAGAATGAAGTTCTGATAAAATTAACGTCCAGAATTCTTAAAAAAAAAAAAATCAGAATGAAGCTTTAATAAAAATTAATACTTAGAATAAAATTAACATGTAAAATGAAGTTCTAATAAAATTTACATCCAGGACAAAAATTTCCTCTGGGATCAATAAAGTTTTCTGATATTAGAATGTTGTTCTAGTTAATTAACATCAGACTGAAGTTCTCAAAAAATTAACATGTAGAATGAAGTTCTGTTAAAATGAATGTCTGGAGTGAAGAGTTGTTTAGATCTTTAAAGCTGTTTTTCTGTGCAGAACTGTAATCTGGAGGAAGAGCTGCAAGTGGGCCCTCTTTTCTTCTGAGGTCAGCACTCAGACCTTGTAGATGTTTGGAGAACTTTGGGCCAGAGGAGCTTCAGTATGAGCTTCAAACACCAGTTTATAAAATAAGAGTCTCTTCTGTTCCCTCGCTGTATCCCACTCACCTTAAAGGGAATCAGGAGGGAACTGAGGCTCCCAGACAGACGGAGACCTGGAGTCTTAGCTTCCTCCCAGATTAGCCTTTCAAAATCTCCTCCTACCTTCAACACATCAGAACTGGAGTTATAAACCGGAAAATATCGGGGAGCAATCCTGAGAAATGCAAGCAGGCATGATTACAACAGACTCAGAGATGTTTTTATTTATTTACTTACTGAAGGCCAGAAAGTCCCTTTAAAGTTTCATTTTAGGCCAATATGAGCAAACACACCGTTAAACATGTAAATGACGTGAGTGTAAAAAAAGACGAACGAAATGAACGCAGCTGTTTTCCTGACTTTATTATTCTTTAACAGGACAGTGAGCTGAAAATGGAGACTCATGTGACAAAAACAGGCCTAAAGTGCAAATTCCAGAATACAGAACGAAGCAGCGGAAACAGAAACGCTAGAGGAGAAGATAAAGCCCACGTTTCCTGGAACGAAAATGGTAAATCAGCTGCAGAAGCCAGAGTACCATCGCTGAGCGCCGTGGCGTCGAAGACGCTGGATGCTGGATGCTGGATGCTGGACGCTTCTGCGTGTGTTTGCATTCTGCTGGAAAGTGCAGCGCTTCTCGAACGGTGAAAAATAACCGTGCATTTGCATGGAGGCGGCAAGAGCCGGGATTTGCATCAGATGGAAAACGCAGAGATGCTGCGGCCTCTCGCCGATCTCCCTCTCAGACTAGATGCGTTTGCTTCTTCGGTTTCAGTGCTGGAGCCACAAGGCGACTGTAGGAAGCTCCTCACTAAATAACATCGTTAGTGTGATTGTGGAAGTTTGTAAAATATTGCTGTGGTTCCAACACCAAAACGTTCTTTCAAATCCGGTGTAGTGCGTGTGTATTCAGACTTTTGATCGGTTGATCTTGGGCCAGGTATTGATCGTTTAAAATTTAAATTTTTGTGGTTGAGTCACCTCTGTAATGTATGGAGAGAGAGAGCGCCAGTTTGAGACTCCGCTGTGAGCAGAATTTTTTTGAACAAAAACTGTTTTTGGCCATAAAACCAATGCCTGTGTCTCAAATACTGGTTTTATAGCAACCACACACACACACACACACTTCACATTTTCTCACAAAAACACAATCCAGATCTCTCCACGCGAGCCTCAATCTCCTGTCTGGTAAAGTGGACAAAGTTCGGACAGAATCCAGACCAACATGCTGTTAATTTACTAACATACTTTACCATTACCAGCGAGTCGTTGAGGGTCAGAAATCACACGAGAGTCTGTTCGAGATTACCGAACACCTCCACACACTCTGAGGAGTGTTCAGGCCTGCATTTAGCACCACGCTAAATCATCACACCTCTCCAGACATGTGGAGGTGTTTAGAAACCTATAACAGACTCGCTTATGTGGTTTCTGACACGGTTCGACTCACTGTTCTCTATAGGGTGACGTATGCTACCATAACTAAAAACATTAGCATCCAACGTGCTAAGTTTTCATTGCTACAAGACATTTCTGCTGCAACTGGTTTAGCTATGCTGACATACTTTAACCCATAATTAAAGAGCACAGTCAGTCGTATGGTGTCAGAAACCATGTAAGCGAGTCTGTTAGAGATTACTTAACACCTCCACATGTTTGGAGACCTGTGATGATTTAGCATGGTGCTAAATGTAGATACAGTAACAGGAACCACATAAGCAATATTATCTTGCATTACTTGTTTGCTATATTTGCCTCGTAGCTCCAGTACTAATAATGAAGCAAACATCAAACATGCCTCGGCAGATTGACTGTTCGGTGTGTACCGAGGGGTGGTGAGGGATGACACCTTTAAAATAAATTAAAAATACTTATACATATATAAATATATAGATGAGCTATTTTTTTTCCAGAACAAACAAAGAAAACACAAATAAACATATAAAACCGCCCACTCAAAGACCCCGAGTGCCTCAGGGGACCCCAGTCAGTCCGAGTCCTGCGCAGTATAGAGACAGAGATGCCATATGTGGTGTAAATATAGTAAATCAGATCGGGGGCGTGTTTTTTTTACTGAAGTATTCCTGTGTTAACACAAACACAATGAACACCACAGTCAGCTCTGAAACCTCAACACCATGTAACTGGCGAGAGGATGACGCCCATGATAAGAGAGACCTGAACTGGACGCCTGACTCATTAAATGAATCAGTTCAGTAAAGTGAGTCAGTCTTTCCATTAGAGTCCACAGTGTGGTGAACTCCACCAGGAATGTGGAACTTTACTGGTTCTGACAACAACGACCCCCCCCCCCCCCCACTGTGGCATCACTTCCTCTGTGACGGGATGATGATGACGACGACGAGGGAGTCTGTTTGAGTCTAATCTGTACACAGTAGCCCAGTAACATGGTGCTCTAGTGGTTCAACAAGTGTTCATATCTCTTGCTGACAGGATGCAGCTTCATCAGCATCTCAGGAATCAGTAATTTATTGAATCAGAAGAATCTGGGACTGAATCGAGAGTCTGGGACACTCTGTCGCACCATCACTGCTTCTTAGACAGGATGATGACGATGCCGATGGTGAGGGAGACCATTATGAGAACCCCAGAGGCCATGAAGATGGCTCTGCAGAGGGGCGTCCGTGCCAGCCTCATGCAAAGCGATGAACTATTGCTCCTTCTGTCCACGTCCTCGGCGCTGACGGGGGCCCCGAGGTCCACGCTGTGGCGGGACTCGCCCGGGCAGGGTGGCGCCAAGCTGGGCGCCCGCTTCACCTGCAGCTTCCCCCGGTCCCGGTTGAAGCGGATGCTGTAGACATGTTGCATGGCGTCGGGCAGGTAAGACAGCACCTTGGGGTCAGTTGCCAGCTTTGGCAGGCCCAGGGTGGGTAAGGGGGTGTACGCCCGGCACAGCGGGCACTGGATGGTTTCAGGCTGGGAGGATTTAACGTTCATGCGGGCGAGACACTCCAGGCAGAAGGTGTGCTTGCATTCCAGCATCTTGGGCGTGTTGAAGACGTTGTTGAACTGGCTGAAGCACACGGCGCACTCCAGGTCCGGGAAGCTGCTGTCGTCCGCTGGTGGGGTGTCGGGGGCGTACGGGTCTTTGAGGTAGGGATCCATGGCCAGTTTTTGGGGCGACGACAACGTCAAAGGTTGTAATCTGATGCTGGGGCTCAGCAGGTGCGGCAGGGGGGCATCTGTCTGAATAAACAAACCAGAGTCCGGTTATTTTAGACACTGCATTAAAACCACTATGGAAATGAACAGGTCAGGAAATATCAAATCAGTTTTCACCCAGATGTGGGAGATCATGTCCGCAGTGTCTTAACAAACAGGCCTCAAATGGTCTGGAATTGTTTAGTATTCTCTAAAAGACGTATGTGGCTTCTGACCCTGTACGACTCACTGTTCTCTGTAACCATGGACTGAAGAACATTAGCATAGATTTAGCAAAACTCCACAGGGTTTGAGTTGAATGTGTGGTGGTTTTGGCCACTCTGGTGACTTATTAGCCACATTAGCCTTGTATCTCCAGAGCTAAAACTACAAGAGCTAACACTGGCTCGGCTACATTTGGGGTTGGTGGGGGTGGAATCAGAGTTTTCTCCACTAGCAGAACTGCTGCCTGAGATTATTGTGTTGTTTTTGTTGATTTAAGCCCTGCTCGCGTCGTAGATGGGTGCATTTGCCTTGTAAATGCAGATGGTGGTTTTGAAGGCCATGCAAAGCAGTGCAGAAAAGGCCTAGAATTTCACTGCACAGACAGGCTGACTCTACTGCATTAGCGGGAAGTTAGCGAGCCTCTGGATTTAGCACCTAGCACTTACCACACCAGAGCCGCTGTCCTTCACCGCCCACCGCGAGAGCGTCACGCGTCAACTGAGCGACCGCAGGGACGCTGACGTGTTTGGACAGGCTCACACAAGCTTTTCAGCACAAGAACAACATCGGGGATTTCAAAAAGTGGTGAAAACCCAGAGTTCCCAGAGTTCCCAGTTTTCCCAGTGTCTTCCCAACGCCAGTGGTCAATGGGGAAAAGAGTGACGGACTATTATAATGGAAATTTGCATTATTTCTTGCTAACATTGTGTTACTGGCGATATTGCGCCCTTACTGTCCTCAGTCCAGTTTGTTTCTTTAGTTTTAATTTTATCCTGATAACTGCAAGGCTAACAGTTAGCCTGGTGCCAATTAACCACATGTCCTAATCTGCTCACTTTAAATTCAGTTGTTCAGTGATGTGTAATAGACTCGCTGATGTGGTTTCTGACGCTGTACGAGACTGACTGACTACATTCGCCTTCCAACTGGACAACAAGGCCAAACACAAACAAACAAACAAACATTTTACAAAACACTAAAATATTTTTTACACAATGTTTCTTTAAAGACATTTCTAATTCAAGAATACATGTGTATGCCTTAACATTTAAACTAATTATTACTGTTTACATTTATTCATTTATTCATTCATTCATTTATTATTTATTAATCTATCAAAACAAACAGGTTTTATACCAGTCGAGTAGGGCTGTGCGTGTTACAAGGTACCAAATATCGGGGGTCTGAGAGTCCCAGATTGACAGATTGAATGTCTCAACAGCAAAATTAAAGGGATTCTCTGGAAAAATAACTGTAGTTGCGACATGGAATGGATGAAATGAGTGTTTGTTTGAGTTAAACTCAATTAACTCGTTTCGTCGCCCTTTCAACAAAGAAATCCATTTCATTTCGTCTTTATTCCCCCAATCCCCCACAACTCCCACTGATAAACCCCCCTGTTGACCCCCTCATTACCCAGTTTTGATGGACCGGCCCCCGATGCCACATATTTCGTTCACGGATTAAAGGTAAATATAAGATTACGTAACAAATATACATAATTCATATGTTATGGATTACACTTATGGGTCATTCCATGTCAAAACTGAAAAGGTTATACAGCAACTGATTCGTTTATCGTCACTTTTATAAACTATTTTCTATCGTATCTATGAACGATTTGTTTTTGGTTTCGGTTTAGATATTTGTTCCCTTTTATTTTCCAGAAAAAGGACATTTGTATTTCATAGATTTTCAGGATAACATAAAGACACCTAAACTTTATGTGGAAGAGGAAAATTCCCAAATATAATGATTTGATGATGATGTATTTTTCTGTTTCTTGTTGTTACCCACAGATTCTGCGGCCCGGACGCGGCTGACTGGTTCTTCCATGTCCGACGGCAGGACTGGTCTGGCCCAAGAATGCACTGATCAAGCAGCGTCACTTCTCATCCTCTCAGAGCTTCAAGCACCGCTCGTCCTGAACCTCCGTCGCTCAAAAGAGGAGGGTGACATTCATCAAGACTCTTTTCAGTCTCGGCCCCCCAGTGGTGGAATGAACTCCCTCTTCAGATCAGATCTGCGGAGTCCCTCGCTGTCTTCAAGAACCACCTCTTCAAGAACCACCTCTTCAAGGAGCACCTTGGTGGCTAACCTGTCCTCTCGCTCATCTCTTATACATCTTTTCCTATATATTTAAAATCCCTCAGGCTCTTACCCTCTTAACTGTTTTTCATTACTTGTGTTTAACCTCTGACCTGTTATTTCTCTTTGACAGGGTTTGTTAAGGTGTGTAACTTAGCTAGCAGTAACTTGGTTAAAAGTAGATGTTGGTTTAAGTTTAGCTTTACAGGTGGGAAGAACAGATGTGGCCTAAAGCACTGATGTACGTCGCTCTGGATAAGAGCGTCTGCTAAATGCCGTAAACGTAAACGTAAACATCTTTCTGGTAGTGGAGAACCTTTCTGTCTGGACGGGTAACGGGCTGGACCGGCTCCTGAAGGCCCGTCTCACCTCTGATCTGATTGGTTGCTGCAGAAAAAACCCTGATGACCCCGACCGTGACCCCGGCTTTAACCGAAACCGCCTCACTTTCATTAAAAACACAAGAAAAGCACCTCAGTGAGAACCACTTCACTCGAACAGAAAGGACGTCCAACTGCTGGACACCTACAGTTCCAGCCCATTAACCCCACACCAAACTAGGCTAGTCCATGGTTCTAGATAGAGTCATAGTGTCAGAAACCGCATGAGCGAGTCTTTTAGTGATTACACACAAGGTAAGTGCCTGTAAACTACATGAACCTCAAGCTTTCGATTAACTTCAACTTTATAGAAGAGAACCGGACATCCTATCTCAAGTCTAGAACACGGTTCACACACACACACACACTCTCCGGCTTCACTCACCTGCCCGTGGAGCCGGTCCGTCACACACCCGCCGCTCCGCTCCCGCTCAGGGCCGAGTGTGAGGCCGGCTTCATCATTTTTCGCCAGATCCCTCCCTCCCTCACTTCAGTTTAATATAAACCATCCCTCGCTCGCCCGCGCTGCCTCTCGGCCCGGCTCCTCTACTTCATGGAGCCCAGGCCGGATTTGCATACTGGAATAACATGCACCAGGAAACACACACTGAGTAGTCAAATGCGACACACTGCGCGCGTGTGTAGGTGTCTGCACGCGCCGCACATCCATCCAAGAGTTTTCAACAATATAAATAATCTACATGCACGCACGTATCAATTATTATATACGAAATACATGAACTATAAGTGTAGAATTAAGAGAAGGTTTAGGTTACAGGACTGAATGAGGTCACAAATATTACAGACACTTGTTGATACCTAGATATCAAGAACCAGGCCCAAAAAAAAACGAGGGAAAAACTCGCCTCTACAATAACGCTAATATCTGCTGGCAGCTCTTTTTGATTTCTAGTTTGTTAGCACTAAGCTAACACTTGTCCATTTGAGCATTTGTGCCTGTGTTAGTATCTAGAACTTACTGAAACCTGCTTACAGTTCTACAGTCAGTGACATATCTAGGACTGAAAACTGCTTACACTACGGCTCTGTAGTCAGTGACGTATCTAGAACTGCTACATATCTACAACTGACAGAAACCTGTTTACACCAAGGTTCTACAGTCAGCGATGTATCTAGAACTGTCAGAAACCTGCTTACACTACAGCTCTACAACCAGTGACGTATCTAGAACTGAGACCTGTCAACACCGTGGCTCTACAGTCAGTGATATGTTTAGAACTGACAGTGACCTCCTTATACTATGGCTCTACAGTTAGTGATGTATCTAGAACTGACTGAAACCTGCTTTCAAATCTACAGTCAGTCATGTATCTAGAATTAGCTGAGACCTACTCACACTATGGCTCTACAGTCAGTGACGTATCTAGAACTGACTGAAACCTGCTCAGACGATGACTCTACAGTCAGTGACGTATCTAGAACTTCCGTACACTTTGTTTACTCATTGCTTTTTATCCATAATGGACAGTGGGTATCATCACTTTGTCCCAGTTCAGGTTCCTCTAAAGTTGTCCTCCGTTCTCCTCTGAGCTTTCAGGTTCCTGATCTACATCTGACCGCCCTTTCACATTTCTGAATAAAATCATTTCTGCCTCATGAACAAGAGGCCTGAAGTCCTGAGTGTTAAAGGGTTAAAATTTCTGTATATTTCTGAAATCTTACTAAAGTTAAGACTCTCATTATGAAGAAATAATATGATTATTAGCATCAGAAACATAATCTTAAAAAAAAAATCTAAATTGTCACTTCAGTCCAATGCCTGAGGGCCTGACCAATGGGAGAGCTCGCTCGGTTGAATCTGCCCAGATACCACAGAGAGAAACGTCCTGATTGGATCATTTTCTGCATCAATATTTTAACCCTTTAGTTTCCACCTAATAAGAAAAATAATTGCTGCAATACTTAGAGGTTCAATACAACAGACAGGACGATTCTATCAAATCAAACTAAAACATCTGGCCCAGACTAACTAAGGTTAAAGGTCGCTGACCTCAGTCTGTGGGTCAGCGTTTGTGGCAACAGCCTGTCTGGCAACTGGCAAAATAAATTTAAAATAAACAGTTAAATAATATAAACCCACACAATAACTATAAGATAAAACAGGTAGGCTTTGTAATTCAATATCATTTTATTTACAAAAATCACATTTTTTAAAACAAATGTAATCAAGTGACACTAACCAGTGCAATTAGCAAATATAAATCTGAAGAGTTGAGGAATATAAAGTATTTTTGGGGGGATTTCAATCAAAACTGCTCTACTGTAAAAGCAAAAATCCTACGTGTAGCCGTTCAGCCTAGACATCTTTAGCTTTAGCTTTAGCCCCAGAGCTACGAGGCTAACGTAGCTAATGGAAGCTCTTAGCCACCGCCCAGCCTGAAGGTGGCGCTGCGGGAAGTTATTCATAAAAACAGGCGAAATAAGTGCCGAGCGGCCGCTGCTGCTTTTAGTTATGCTAACACATTTTAGCACAGCTACACTTTACTTCTCCAGTTTGGCAGCTACACGCGTGCTGGTGTGGATTCTTCAGGACGTGCAGGGGTGCAATCGCTAGTGCCGGACAGGGGTGTTTGGTGTTTGGTGAGAAGGGTGTTTGGTGTTTGGTGAGAAGGGGGTTTGGTGTTTGGAGAGAAGGGGGTTTAGTGTTTGGAGAGAAGGGGGTTTGGTGTTTGGTGGGAAGGGGGTTTGGTGTTTGGTGGGAAGGGGGTTTGGTGTTTGGTGATAAGGGGGTTTTGGTGTTTGGAGAGAAGGGGGTTTGGTGTTTGGAGAGAAGGGAGTTTGGTGTTTGGTGAGGGGGTTTTGGTGTTTGGTAAGTTTAGTTGAGTAGAGGTGAAACAGGAACCCACACTCGAGAGCGAGCGGCATGTGCTAAATGTGTCTGACGGGTGTCGCCTGAGGGGCTGTAGTGCGAGGGTGGTTTACTTGTTTGTGTTTGTTTGTTTGTTTGTGTGTGTGTGTGTGTGTGTGTGTGTGTGTGTGTTTGTTTGTGTTTGTTTGTGTGTGTGTGTGTGTGTTTGTGTGTGGGTGTTTATTTGTGATGACTGTCTGTATGCCATAGTGGTCAGTATGCAAAGAACCTGAGAAGAAATGCAAAGATGGAGCAGGTAAAGTTTCCACTGTGGCAGCAAAGAAACCGTGCCGCGCCATCCGCGCTACCCCGCACCCATGGCCCGCTCCTCCGCCCCCTCCTCCACTGGTGCCCGCTCCTCCGCCGGTGCCCGCTCCTCTGCCCGCGCCGGCTTTGCATAAGTAGTCAGAAAATGAGACACAAACATTGCTGGTCACTTGCTAACCGTTAAAAACGTCTTTGGTTTGGTTTTACACTTTAACGTTTCCCGTCTCAGCCCAAACCACCAGGACTCTTCAGGTGTGTGGAGTCAGTTTTAGCGCCAGAGCGACGAGGCTAATGCCGCCAACAAGTACTGGAAGCTTTTAGTGGCTAAATTAGCATGGCGGGACTCAATCATTACACACTTCCACTTCAGAGTTTTTAGCTATGCTAATGTACTTCAGCCTACGCTAATACAGAGTCTGAAACCACATAAGAACGTCTGTTACTCCTCTGCACGACCTGAGGAGTGTGATTTAGCATGGTGCTAACTGCAGCCCTAAATCATCTCACACTCTCCTCACAGTGCGTAGGCGACCTGCTGAAGTGGCCTGATTATGTAGCCAACAAGCACTGGAAGCTTATAGCTACATTAGTGTGGCAGGCCTGAGTCATCACACACTCTCACTTCAGAGTTTTTAGCTACGCTAACGCACTTTAGCCCATGTTTATCGAGAACACTGAGTTGTATAGAGTCAGAAACCACATAAGCAAGTCTCTTCTACACAACCTGAGGAGTGTGTTGATTTAGCATGGTGCTAACTGCAGGCCTGCGTCATCTCACACTCTCCTCAGAGTGTGTAACAGACCTGCTGAAGTGGTTTCTGGTACTGTGTGACGGGCTGGAGTCTGTTAGTGTAGCTGAAAGCATCTGGAAGCCTCAGTGATGTCTGTTCTGAATTTTAACGGTCTGGAAACAAGCATGAGGCCTGCAGGATGTGAAGTGGTGGGGTAGAAGCTTCCAACCCGTCCCGGCTGGTGCACTGCCCCCGTGTTTAAAGGGTTCTTCAGGGTTTAAAGGGTTCTCCAGGGTTTAAAGGGTTCTCCAGGGAACTGTCCACTCTTTAGGAGTTTGATCCGGTCGGTCTCACAGTGCAGGAACGAGGGGCTTCCTCAGCAGGATGCCTCCGACAGTGTATGAAAGAGTGTGAGTGTGAGTGTGAGTGTGTGTGTGTGTGTGTGTGTGTGTGTGTGTGTGTGTGTGCGTGTGTGTGTGTGTGTGTGTGTG
>JBBPCZ010046820.1:0-13040 GCA_037974445.1 Brycinus macrolepidotus
GGAATATCGGATTTTAAAATGAACAAATATTTGTATCGGTATCGGCCTTCAAAATCCTTTATCGGTCGGGCTCTAATGAATATAATTCTCATATAATGGCCAGCACATTGTTAACTTGTTCAACCTGAACTAAGATGCAGACACATGTGTTAACTACAGAAAAGCATCACATTTACTTCTACAAACTAATACATTGTTGTTTTTTATTGTCTCTACTGCCAATCTACACAAAAATCCACCTAAACCACACGACAATGCTTTCAGGCCCGCTAAAGAAAGTTAATGACGCATAATTTAAAAAAAAAGAAGAAATGAGCTTGGTTATGCTTTCAATAATGTGAATACAGACATCTTTCCATAAATCTTCCATATCACACAGAAACAAGACCTATATATCAAAGATCAAAAGACACAAACCCAGATGCAAAGCAACAACAACAACAACAACAAAAATCTCAAACTAATTAACCCAGATCCCCAGAACCGTCTGCAATAACCCACATTTCAAAGAAGGAAAAACAGAATGAAAATAGTGTTACAAAAAGTTGATCATGTACTATAGTGGAACAGCCTCCGGATTTTCTCTTTGAACAGAAAATGCAATGCTTTGGTGGCAGAGTCTTTGGAGGCAGATAATTGCATTGGAGAGAGAAAAGCAACATACAGAGACAAGTGCCCTGGACTGACAAACAGTTTCCTCATTTTAGCTTTGCATGCTGGGTTACAGTCATTAGCAGGATCTGTGGCAAGTTCCATCTTTGCCATTTCTCTCTGTGGCTACGTAACAAACTCATGAAGTTCTCTTTCACTTCTTCTGCAAACTGATTCTTCCTCGTCAGCCATACAAAAGACAAATGTATGTGCCAAACAACCTATATTCTTTTCTGCACTAACACATTTTGTCCCATTCTAGACTCAGAGATGTGTCATGTTACTTTTAAAACATTTGTTTTGAGAGAGCAGCAATGTTGTGCAATGGAACCCTGTAGTTGTTATCACCTCAACACAAGCCTGTTTAGAGACAGTGACATTAATTAGAGCAGAGGCTCCAGGTTTTAGAGCTGAGATGCTAGAGAACAGAGCAGAGGGACATACAGGTAGTGGACATGGCAGCCATGACCAACTGGCCATATTTTCCTCAAGGCTGACTTGTTTACTTTTCCCAATGGTCTGAGATAAAATTACAGTAATGGCAGAAGTCAGATACTGACCTCCTGCAAGCTGAGAGCGGAGTGTGTTTGGGTGACTGAGACGAGGAACACACTGTACTAGCCAAGGGAGGAAAAAAAGGTCTTTACAGTGTCGACTCTGTTGAGTTTGGCTGCTGCAAGAAATAGCTGCCAGTTGAAAATATGGCATTGCCAAAAAGAGCAAAATTGAGACTTCATTTAAAGCAAAATTCCCACTTTTTTACATTTACATAACTCAGTCTTTGAGACATCAACAGTCATCCAGAGTGTCCTGATATGAAAGGAGTCATGTCACCCTAGATCTTCTTTACAGTGGTGGATATAGCAGCATTGTATACAACACATATACAGCCATTTTATTTGCTGTCCATAACAATCACTGAACCCATGTGTCTTTGGAGTTTTAAAAGTGCAATCATAGGTTTTCTGATTTTCTGTTTTACCATTATCATTATACGTAAAAAAAAAAAAAAAAAAAAAAAAAAAAAAAAGAATAAGTTAAAAAGACCTGCATGTACCTCTTCACCGCGAATAGACTGTGAAAAATAGATTTTTTTTAGCCAAAACCTCATTTCAAAAGGATGTCTCAGCTGTCAGCCTGCTTATGTAGTTGTAATAGCTTTCTGTGAGGAAACTTTTAGAGGCATTAAATTCTTCAGATGTCTGACGTCCTTTTACCACTACTGTGAACAATTCTAACTCAGTTTCTGGAATGGAACATTTTACACTAATCCTGTCACTTGTTTATACCTCAATAATTTAATTATTCAGAAATGCAGAAGAATTCGTACAGTTCTCCTAATAACAGCAGTCACAGTGGGTGAAAAAAAGGCTCCTACACTGTAAAAATGTATTGGCAAATGAAATCATTTCAATCTAGTCAACTAACATTTCTTTAACTACTGTTTTTATGTAACCTATTTGTAAACTTGACTTGTTTCTAAGTCATTTTTATCTACGGAAACTGGCTAATTCCACTGGTAGATAATTTAGCTTTTTTAAGCATGACTCTTAAAAATCTTCCAACTCTTTAAAAAAATCTTCCAACAACAAAAAAAAAAATGTCAACACAACTACTTGAAGTGACAGCAAATAAGAATTAACCAATCATATGTTCTTATAACAATCTTATCTTGGGCAATATTATATATATAATATATATTTATATGAATATTCTATATATTTAAGACGTTTACATTTGCCAAGGAACACGTGCAATTTCTAGAAATGTACAGTTCTAGAAAAAACCTTAAAAAAGTCATTAAAAGGTTCTTTAGGGAATTAAAAACTTGTTCTTCTCTATCCTGATTTAAAAAGAGCATTTCTGGCCCTTTTAAGAGTGTAGACAGAGGCACAGCCAAAGAGGTGCAGAAAGAATATTTAACAACTCTCAGAACTCCAGACCTCCTCCAGCGCTTGCTTGGTAACTCTAGCACTGACTTTACCTTTTACTGTTCTGGTGTCAAAGAATCTAATGTATTAACACCACTATCTCTGTCACTTGCAATTTCTCTTTTGTCCCAAGGTTGCTGACAGCTCCATGGTAGATGATTACCCAGACATTACTGCTGCTTGTAAAGGTCCCATAGCCTGCAATTGCATTCTGCTTTTTCCTTGAGGTCCACTTATGGTGTTTGTGCAGTTTTATGTACCAAAAACAGCCACAATTCATTTTACATGACCATTTTCCAGCCTCTTCATCAATTACAATTAAACAGGCTTCTTTTGTTACATATAAGACTGATATGTGTAAATGACCTCTGTTCTGATAAGCTGACCTGTACTATGCCTTAAGCAGTCAAAGCTGAAACGCTTTTTATAACTTCAGTGTGAATGGGCGGGGCTAAACTGTTATAGGCTGAATAGGTGGATGTATGTAAATGCACTGTTCTCTGTGACATCACAAAAATAGTGAACCCAAAACAGGCTGTTTTAGAATAGTTTGATTACTTTGGAATACTTCCTCCTGCAACCTTCTCACGTACGTACATTAAGCCCTAAAAGCTCCGACTACAAATTCAGAAGGCTTATTATTGTCACAACAGCACAGTGCTGTGCTAGGCTACTTATGCAGAGCATTCTATTAGAGAAGTGTCTCATGCTCCCACACACATGACAGATGACTCCACGTTTCAACGTGCGAGGGCTAACACGCACACACACAAGCACACACCTGCTCTAATCCTCTCCTCCCATCAGAGTGTGCAGCTAAAAGCCATGCCTCCACAGACTCACTGCCACTCCTCATATTCCTGGTAGAGCTAACGCAGGCGAAACAAAAACAGGCTTGGGTTAGCATGTTGATGAGGCCGGCTTTTTGCGAGAGTGTACTATGCGGCAGCTGTTTATTTGGGCAGCCCTGCAGAACGCTACATTGTAAACAACACCTGCTCGCGCAGATGACTTAGCAAGAGTTTGTGACTTTGCTTTGTGGCCAGAGCCTGAGTGAGCAGAGCCAAAAACTTATCACAGAGAAATTAGGCCCCTCCACACTCTGTCTGGGCAAACAGTGGTCACTTGAGGGTTAAAACTGTTTGAATATGTCATCACCTTGACTAAGCACCACTTATGAATTTAAAATCATCAATTTCTCCTACTAATGAATTTAAGGAAAGGAGGCTGCATGAAGAGCGTCATCTAACACATAATGAAAAACATCCATTACTACATTAGGTATTTGATAAAAACCTTCCATTACTGCATCGCGTATTTGGCAATCTTTTGCCAGGTTCTGGACACACATTTTGTATTCTGTCGACTTGCATATGCAGCATTTTTCTTTCATTTTTGCCCAATAATCTTGAATGTTTGTTTTGACAGTTTTCATCTTGTGTCTGAAACTCCCCTATCATAGGGCACCAATTTGCAAGTGCAATTTCTCAGAGAAACATTAAGTCAGCAACTGCATCTTTTAGAACTTCCACTGTGCATTCAGGAAGCAGCAGGGTTTGTGACTCCTGCCCAGGTTGGCTGTGGCATCATTAGGAATCGAACATATATCTTATAGATCTTTAATCCTGCCTGAAGTTTTGGCCCAAACCTAAATACAGACAGAATTTTCTCTTGAGAGTCTGACCCGACTTGACGCACAGTATCTTTTTAATCCTAAAACAACATATATATTCTTTGGCCTAACAAATTAAATAAAAACATTGTATGGCTGTACTCATCTGTACTTTCCTGAATTGATCAACTGTTTAGTTTTTAAGGTCATAAAAGTAGACAGAAAGAATGAATAAAGAGAAAAAAACAAGCTAAATCGATTAAAGATGGAAGGTGGGCTGTGAGAACCTGAAAGTGAATTTTGAACCTGACCTGAGCCAAACACATATGAGCCGTGATGTCCAAACCTGTCTGAGCCTGTCCAAACTGGATTACAGTTGTCGGGTCCCATCGGGTTTGGACAAGGAAATTCAAACTCTGTATCTTAGCCAGTTGCTCTAAGATGAACCACAGTGCTTTTTTCACCCCAGTAAACTTGCCTCTTTTTGTTCTTTAAACTCTAGCGAGCGAGACATTGGCTGAAAGCTCTGCTTACTCATGACCCATGAGAGGAGATTGCGCTTGCATGTCAACTGGCACAGCTCTAGACTCATGTATTTGTTATCTTGTAGTTACTGGAGGGCAGACTGAGAACCTAAGCTGTTCACTTGGCCTCAGAGAGAAGGAGAGAGTGATTGATGACAAGAGAAAGTGATAGATGACCAGAGAGAGAGGGAGGGAGAGAGAGAGAGAGAGAGAGAGAGAAAGAGAGAGAGAGAGAAAGAATTCTAAAAGCCAAACATATTCTGTCAAACAGTTGGGAGATGGTTAAAAAAGGGAGATTCAGAGCACCATGATCCACACCTGCACAGAGACATTTGAGGAGTTTCAGTGGAGTGATTCTCCTAGAAACTTCTCCAAGAATTACACTCTAGGCAAGGCTTCGGGACATTATTATAGTACTCAACACAAAAGACATGGAAAAGTTTATAGCTTTGCCAAAGGGCAGAGGAATAGGATATTAGTCCTAGGGCATTGCAGTTGGGTCTTTGTGATGATTGGAAAGTCACCAGATGCTAATATTTGACAGATGCTAATCATCTATGGGGACACTGCGAGCTAACATATAGGCCTTGCCAATAACTTTTCAAATGATAATTATATTTGCACGTAGTGTTCATTCAATTATACTGTTACTAACCAACAACTGTTCGAAAAATAAGATCTGACCTGTGCCAGTAACAGAATACGTTTATAGGTAAATTTGTGGAAAATAAAAAGTACACTATCCAACCAGGATCTTTTTCAAATAAAACAGAGCAGTCCAGAGGAAGCTGTGGTTGTACTATATCATCTTTATTTGGCCATGAAACTGCAATTAATTTAGTAATAAAGAATGTAATTGCCAAAGTCACAAAAAGTTTATTGTCTGATGTCAAAGTCTCTGTAGCCCCTTAGCTTTGTCAAGTCAAGTCAAGTAGGTTTATTGTAATTTCAGCCATATATACAGTACCCAATGAAATGAAACAATGTTCCTCCAGGACCACAGTGCAAGACAAGAACAAAAACAGAAACATCACAAGACTACATAAGTGCAGATGGGACAAAATACACAGAGTGCAAAGAGAGCCGGAGAGATTATGAGAAAAACACGAGCAATAAACCAGGACAAGACAACATTTAGTGCAGTCGACGTTTGAATGAATACAGTATTACGACAGATGCTGTATTCTCACTGCGGCATCATTAGGTGCGCAAAACGCAGAATGTAGACAGCAGGTAGACAGCAATAAATAATAACTGTGCAAATAATAGCAGCAGCAGGATATGCAGTATTTAATAAACAGTATTTACAGTGGCAGTTGTGGTGTACAGTTGTGTTGGCAGTTTGCTTAAGGCAGAACAGTCCAATGTGTATATGAACTGTGTTAGGATAACAAGAAGTTCAGATCAGGGACGTGATTTTGCGTGTGTGTGTGTGTGTGTGTGTGTGTGTGTGTGTGTATACAGTTTATGATTCAGTTCTGACTAAGGTGTCTGATGGCCTGAGTTTCCTGTCCTGGAAGTGGAGGCCATTATGCTACGGAACCTTTTTCCAGACAGGAGGAAGAGAAGAAGGTGTGTGACGGGTGAGTGGGGTCATCCATAATGCTGGTGGCTTTGCGGATGCAGTGTGTGGTGTAAATGTCCGTGACAGAGGAGAGAGAGAGAGATCCTGATGATCTACTCAGCTGTCCTCACTATCCTCTGTAGGGTCTTGCAATCTAAAACAGAACAATCCCATACCAAGCTGTGATGAAACTACAGAGAATACTGTCCCTCTGCAGAACGTGGTGAGGATCTCCTCAGTCTCTGAAGGAAGTGGAGATGGTGCTGAGCCTTCTTGGTGCTGGGAGCAGCTGTAATTATATTTGCCTCATGACAAGCCTCTTGAAGCACTTCACAAAGATGGGTGTGAGAGTGACAAGACCACAGTCATCGAAGCAGGACACTAATGACTTCTTTGCCACGGGTGTGATGGTGGTGTCTTTGAAGCATGCTAGAACAATGGTGGTGCTCACAGAGATATTGTAGATGTCCGTGAGAACATCTGCCAGCTGGTCTGTACATCCTCTTGAGCACACGACCTGGATTGTTATCTGGTGCAGCTGCTTTCTGTGGGTTGACGCTTTGCAGAGTTTTCCTCACATCAGGTCACTGGGTCACTGGGGGACAGGGTAGTCTTCCTTGCTGCCATGTCATTTTGTGCCTCAAACCACGTATAGAATTCAGCGCATCTGGAAGGGAGGCCTCACTGTAATTGATGGTCCGGATGCCCTGCCACATACACCGTACGTCCCCAGTGTCCGGGAAGTGGCTGTGGATTTTCTGAGTATGTGCACACTTTGCTGCTCTGACGGCCTGGAACAAGTAGCTGTTCTCAGGGCAGCCTTACCACCTGACTTTAAGGCGGTGTCACGGGTTCTCGGCATCGCGCACAGCTCTGCAGTCATCCATGGCTTCTGGTTGGGGGGTGTGGTAGTGGTACGCGCCAGTGATGTTGGTGGAAACACAGTCCAGTAAGTTCGCCCCCCTTGTTGGAAAGTCCACACATTGATGGAATTTAGGGAGAACTGACATAGCTTGAATGTATGAGATTTAAGACATGACAGTGTTTTTCCCGTGAGCAGAAGTCGTTCCGATTGATTTGTGAAACCGAACACTGTGGTCTGAGGATGTGCTTAAATGTACACAGTACCACAGACAGCTTTTTGCAGACATGATGTCTGCCTCCAGCACCAAATATGTGTTATTAGTGCTATCTATTGTGGATGCAGTAAATGTGTTATCAATGTAGGATCACTTCACTAGTGTCTTGCTTTGGTTTGCAAGAAATAAATCAATAGATGTCAATCTAGGCCACACAGGTGGCAACAGAGATTTCTTACTATAAGAAAATACTGTGATAAATACGTTTAGATATCTCCCATCCCTTCAGAATAGATGCCAATTGTTTACTACCAAGGTTTTCAGAGTACAAACACTGCTATCGTGTTTGCCCTGTGTATTGTGAGAATGCTACAGGATTACGACTTGAATGGTAATATTCAGAGATTTTGTGTCTGAGGTGTGGAGGTAACAACAGGTTATTGCACCAGTCTAGTGCCACTTAAGGTTCATTGGCACCTGTGGCAGCACTATCAGTGGTCAAAGGAGAACGATGCAGGATATGGTCCTGTCTGCCTGGCTAGACCCCACACGCTCACTGAGATATTACTTACTAAGTCATGCATTAAACAATTTTTCACTTCTGTCGTCTACTTTCCTCCAGCCTTAGTGTTTTAATGAAGTCCATCATGTCTGTGGGGTCTATCCGACTTCACAGAGTGGAGGAAATAAAGTATAAATAAAGAGTGGAGGGATAAATATAGTATAAAAATACAAAATTACAGATGGATAAAATTAATTTAAATAAGAGACAAATATAGTAGAGAGAGACAGGGAAAGTAGACAGAGAGTGAGTGGAAAGAGAGTGGAGAGAGAAAGAAAGAGACAGAGAGTAGAAAGAAAAAGTAGAGAGAGAGAGAGAAAAAAGAGAGAGAGACAGAGAGAGAGAGAGAGAGAGAGAGAGAGAGAGAGAGAGAGAAATACTGCCATTTTGTCAGTAAATAAGGAAGTATCTCCTTCATACTGAAGTGGGTTAGGTTAGTGAAGAGGTATATTATGTATTTATTATTTCACACTACTATCGCTCTTCTTAATGATAACAGAATCATGTAACATAATGGGACTACATAAAAAGCATAAATTCTGGGAAGCCCTTGCAGATAATATTTAGAAGGTGCAGGTTTTATCTTTTCCTTCTGCAAGAATTGGTTTCATTCGTTCGTACTGCTAGTTCAGTCAGCAGGACAAGATAAGAGAGGAGGGAAAGAATGAAAGCTCTCTGCTCCTCAGATTAATCTGAGATTCTTCCCTCAGAGACCGTGCTTGGCCCCTGACTGTCAGCTATCATTATGGTCGCCATTGATTCTTTTCAGCTGTAGCAGTGTTATTCAGCAGCTTCTAAAGTGACCATGTTTAGGAAAGTTCATGCTGATGAGCTTGTAATGAACTCTATCTTTGATTCTGGAGTTAATCCTGAGAACTCTCTGTGTCACATAGTCCAGTGGAAGCCACAAGTCAGGAAAGTATCTGATAAAATATAATGATATTTGATATATATCCACGAGGGAAGACCACATAATTAAAGTAAAATGTTTGGGTTTATCTTTTTTGGTTGGGACTTAACTGTAGATGGGCAGCTGCACTGTGTGTCTTAACGGAGTGATTTCACAGGAATCACATTGGAATCCTGAAAGTGCAGCATTATATCTACTTATGGAACTTTATTCATACTGTCTAGAAGTTTCAGTAATATAACAATAATAATAATATGCCAGTAAAAATAAGAAGACGTGGCATTTACACAGGATCTGAATGTGAGTGATTTGATTAAAAAGAAGTTTTTTATTTAGTATGACAGTGTTTACTATGGAGGTCTCTAAAAATTACTTACATTTAGCACATTCACACAGAACTAACTCAATGCCAGTAGCTATTACCCATGTCAGTAATAATTACCATTTTAAGCTCCATTCATATGAGACCCCTGTAATTTTAATCTCATGTGAGAAGGGGTTTAAATGGATTAATGATATGCCAAACACTGTGAGTCTAGGAAAACGTCCAGTTTTATCTTACATAAAATTACACTGAATCAGTATTGGCAAACAATGCAACCTTAAATAAAAAATATATACTGTGCATTATGTCCTAAACATTCTCTTACTGTGAGCCACTAAGCTGTTCCCCATATTAACTGGCAAAACAACTGGTTTGTTGAACGGCAGCATTTTCATTGTACAAATAAACCCACAAACTAAATAATGGGCCTGAATCTGAATCACAAGCATTTTATTTAGCATTAAAAAAAAACCAAACTTCCCTAACCCCCTAGCACATTCAGTGTTACTGCAAATTACGGTGCCATTAAAACAGGCTTCAGAGAAAGACTTGCTTTATGGCTCAACCTAACAAAAGACCCAATATAAAACATGTCTTTTCACTGAACTGCTATGCGTTCTCTAGTGAAGCATTTTGTGCCCTTGAGGGGAAAGTGCAATCTTCAATGTCCTCTTTCATGTAATGCATGAGTCTCGCTAGAGGACTCACTGATGCATGCTGTCACTCTGTATTGGGTCGCATGTCTAAATGGCTGGCCGTGTCCTATAAACCTTGTGTATTTAGTCAATATCAGTTCATACATGTCCTTGGTTGTGATAACCTGAACCATCCATCTTTCTGCAAAGACATCCACATGGCAGTGATGACTGCGGGGGAAATTAGGAAAGAAACAGACAGTACTGGGGCTGGCACGATCAATTCCTCTGTAATGTATTGATTACCTGTGATTACTATTGTATAGTCAAATATGTCCCATAGTATTTGAGGTATATGTTGATTTTGATTTATTGAGATATTAGGATCTTATGAAAAATGCTTACCAATAAAATGGACTTAGCCTAAACTTGACTGAAAGGAAAATACAAAATATGCATTTATGAAAAAGGTGAATTCTAATCTATGCCTTTTTCGTTTTTTAGAGTTTAACTGAGTAATTGTGACGGCTCCAGATCAGATTATTTTTCAGGAAGGCAAGTTCTCTATTCAGCAAACAGCTCTCTTTCCATCTTTATTTCCTGTTCCATGCTGAATGGAAAACAATAGGGCTGCAGGGAGGAAGTAATGTGAAGTACATTATGAAGGTGGGGCAGCATTTAGGTGACTCCACCTAACAGTGATATTCAACAATATGTTCCACTTCCCAGGAACCATTATGGAAAAGGAGGTGGGGACCCTGAGCTGGATTAGCAATCTGAGAAAAAAAAAACCATCTGACCAGCTGACCTGTCCAGGGTGTTTCTCTGCCATTTGCCCTGTGAATCCTGAGATAGGCTCCAGCACCACCGCGACCCTGGTTAAGGATAAGTGACTCATATGATGGATGCTTGAATGGACCTGACCAGCTAACGCCCATCCCAAGCATTAAAAAGCACACTGGATATACTAGAGCATACTGGATTCAGTTTCTCTCAGCTTTGGTCCTGGATACTGATGTCCTGCACAGTTTGGTTGTTTCCCTGCTCAAACACACCTACACAACTTGTCAAATAATCAAGCATTTTGATCAGGTAAATCTCTAGACTATGTTGACACCAGACCTCTAGGACTCAAACTGAACTGAAACTGCTGTAGCATCTGTTACCTGCAGTGAAGTATTTTTAGGCAAGTGGAGATGACAGTATCAGCATCATCAGCTGTGAGCTAGATGGTTTGCTCTGAAGAAATTCATATCTAAATTGATTTGTAGTCCACGCCCACAGTAATACTCTGCCCTTTAACCCACCTAACGATTTGTATTGATAAAGGACAGCATGCACTTCCTCTTTAAACCTTGTTAGAAAGTATTTGTTGCATTTCTTGTTCCTCATTTTAGTTCTGCCTGCAAAACAAGTACTTACTTTCTGACTGTAAATAAGCAGGTGTCATTAAACCAAATCACAGAAGAGAGTTTTAAAAAAACAACAACAAAAAAAAAACGATGTCCCTTAATTCCTTATCCATCCCTACTGATGTGTCTGAATCCTTGAACCTCCAAAGTACAGAAGCACAGCACCTCGGTTTACAAAAAAAAAACCCAAAGCAGAGACCCAAAAGACTCACCGGTCGTGGATAAAACTGGGTAAGGCTAGAAGCCTTTGATATTAAGTAGCTTAACACTCAAGAGATTAAAAGCCCCATGAAAACGCAGACACTTCTACAGCCTTCCTTGAAATGTCATTGTGGCCCATTAGCATGGAGGTGGCTCTGTATCAGCCTATCGTGCTTGGAATAATTACACATTCCTTTGAAACGCGGTGAAAACCAAAGAACATTTTTTTCATGATCTCAAAAAGATTCCAAGTTGCATAATGTCAAATATCTAGTCAGAGCTGAGGCTATTCACCTGAGCAAAAATGCCAAAGTTTTTTTGGGCCCAGCTGTGCCTCCTATATTTAGCAATCTCCAGCCACAGGACAAAGATGATTCAGTGTATGTTCCAGTGGTTGCCTTGGTGCAAAAAGAACAAAGACAGCTGTGTGTCTGAGAGCATTCAATGTAGGAGGCATTAGTGTCCAATAACTCTCTCTCTTTTCTTTCTGAATGCTAATACACCAGAACCTAAGTAAGGTCAGGCCAAGGCACATATTTCAAATAAACACACAAATATGTGAGCCAAGTCATTACTTTCTTGTGCCTTGTGACTGGCCTTGTCTTTCTTCCATTTAAACATTTCATTTGCCTTTGTATCATTGTATTCAGGCACCACAGGCACTCAGAAAGTGATTAATTAGAGAGCCTATTCAATTTGAAGTAATATTTTCCATAAACGCGTCAGTGTTCCTATTTTTCTACTGAGTCAATTTGAGAGATAATAGCAAGAGTCAATAACTTGAGGACTCATCAAGAGAAAACAGTTATATAGGATTATATTTCCCTAAAGCTTTAATAATGACACATGGAAGCACTGTCTTAAGCACTCAAGCACTTAGATCTAAAATCAAGTATATATACATATAAATCTGCTGAGTGTGCTGCTTCTTCTTTTCTATTTCAAACTGACACTAAAGTAGTTTAATTTGAACAGCTTAAGGAAAATAGCTGGCTTTAATGAGAAATGCCAATAATGTAGTCATTTAACCACGATTTCCGTTCACACCATGGCTGCATGAGCACAAAAACTGAACTCAACACTTCATAAATAACAAACAATATGTGCCATTACTTCTGAATGATGCTCCTGATGTTGTCCATCACCACACCACACATAACAAGCTGTATTGCTTTAGTGCATTTTGGGATCAGAATGACTAAACATGAACTGTATATTGTGTGTTTTTTAATGTCCAGGTTTTTAGTGGTTTGAGTATATGTAAGTAATGCTGGTACCATCCAGTAACCTTGGAAACAAGGCCACTCCATGACTAAGGTGATCGGTGTCCAGACAGAAATGTAGCTGTTCACTTTACAGTAACAGTCTGGAAAACACTGGAACTGAACAATAGACTCCTTTTCTATATTTGATATGACCTCGCCAGTGTGTTGGCCTGGGGCAGGCTGTGGGGCTGTCTGCAGTGGGTTCAAGTTCATCACCCTTAGTAGTGAGATGGATCCATCCTCATGAGTAATTCAATAGCTTTTGTATTAAGATGCCATTACTACACCCTCCTCTCAGAGTGGGGACAAATCCAGCCCCATTCACCAGCACAAAGTTGTCTATGTTCAATTATTCACCAAAGCAAATAT
>JBBPCZ010046840.1:0-13038 GCA_037974445.1 Brycinus macrolepidotus
AACACAATATAAAGACAGACAATGCTAGTGTGTGTGTGTGTGTGTGTGTGTATGTATATATATATATATATATATATATATATATATATATATATGTATACACACATACACACTAGGGTTGTCTGTTTTTATAATGTATATATTGTCACTTATTAAATGAACAGAACACAATTGTGTCACATTGTTACAGTCATTGTTACACATTGTTATAAGGATGTCATTTCGTTTTCATGATAATATTTTTAAGAAGGAATATTTTGTTATAAGGTTCCTTTTAATTATAGCTAAGTCTTACAAAAACTGTGTTTGTATAAATACATTGAAACTATTTGCACAGTACTTTGACGTCTCGAGACATATGTTTTAGTTTTGGTATGCTTTCGATCTCTCTCAGTTTTTTCTTTTTTTTTGTTCTTTATTCTCGTTAATGTATGTAACTGGCAGTTTGAAATAAAAAAAATCGTGTCACGTGAGAAAACGGGATGGAGTTGTATGAGACAAATACGAACTGTTTGTAAACACGCCGTTATATATATATATATATATATATATATGTATAACGACGTGTTTACAAACAGTTCAGATATATATGTATCTCGTGTCTCTCTCAGATACCCACAGCCACTCCAACTCTGTCCTGCAGAAAGCAGAACCACTTCCGTGTTGTCTGGAACATGTAGGAAATACTGCTCTGTTAATACCGTCCCGTCCTCGTACAAACAACACCGAGCCTTCGACAGAGGGGTCTGAAAACAGGTCAGACAGAAAAATAAACGGGTTAATAAAAGGGAAGTCTGTTAGGTCAAAGTGAAACCTCTCAGCCTCCCTCTAGAATCACCAGACAAATAAGACCCGTTCAGAGAGCATGCGGCACCTGGAATAATTCGCATCCTTTCTTGATCAGCTCTTTCAGTGTAAACGCTGCTACACCGAATTTTTTAGCCTCTCCGGCTCTCCTGAGTTTAAAAAGTTTCACCTTCGCCTCTCGCTTCCGCATATTCGCTCTTCAGCTCGAATTGTGCTTCGACTGATGTAGAAACATCAGTACAACCCTCCAGGGCTGCCCCCTGTGTGTCTGCAATGTAAATACAGCTGTTTTCAACAACAACCATGCAGTAAAGACTGCAACCCCGCAGCAAAGACTGCAACCCTGCAGTAAAGACTGCAACCCTGCAGTAAAGACTACAATCATGCAGTAAAGACTGCAACCCTGCAGCAAAGACTACAACCCTGCAGTAAAGACTGCAACCCTGCAGTAAAGACTACAATCATGCAGTAAAGACTGCAACCCCGCAGCAAAGACTACAACCATGCAGCAAAGACTGCAACCCCACAGCAAAGACTACAATCATGCAGCAAAGACTGCAACCCCACAGCAAAGACTACAACCATGCAGTAAAGACTGCAACCCCGCAGCAAAGACTGCAACCATGCAGTAATGACTGCAAAACTGCAGCAAAGACTGCAACCCCACAGCAAAGACTGCAACCATGCAGCAAAGACTGCAAAACTGCAGCAAAGACTGCAACCCTGCAGTAAAGACTGCAACCATGCAGTAAAGACTACAACCATGCAGTAAAGACTGCTATTATAGTAGAGTAAAGCAAGTGGCGCCTTATAGTCATGTGTGAACACACATCACATCACACAGTGTGAACAGTGTATAATTCTTTCTCTACATGTAACCCAGTCACCCAAGCGTTCAGTTTTTTTTTTTTGTAAAATTGTGAAAAATGTTGTCCAGTTTTATATTTCTTGGCCTATGCATACTATTTGTCTTTAAAATTAATTTTGTGTTCAATAATTGGTATTACTGAAAGAGCACAGCAGAGCACACAGTGTGAACAGTGTGAAATTCTTTCTCTGCATTTAACTCATTCACCAAGTGAAGCAGCACCCAGGATTCAACTCAGTTTATCCACACATTCTGTTTCAAGCAAACAATAGTTAACCTTTACACAATATAATGAGTAAAAACCATGATCCTGAAAAAATTGGAGAGTGGGGTTTGATTCCTACACTGCGACACACCACACTACACCAATAAGAGTTCTTGGGCAAGACTCCTAACATTACATTCACCTACATTTGAAACACACAAAAAATGTAAGGTACACTTATTTTGTACAGTACAAAATAGGACGTTTCTTTTCTTTGCCAGTAAGATTTACCTGTATGGAGCAATGTGAACGTGAAGTTTATCTTTTACATCTGGGTAAATGCTTAAGTGCTCCTTTCACATTAGGATACCTTTTAAGAGAGCATAGGTGTCAGACAAAAGACAGATTTATTATAAAACATATGCTTTAAGAAGCAAAAAGGTATTTTATTGTCAGTAGCCATAAATTAGAGGTAGTTACATTATTTGTTTTCCGAGCTGCTGAGAATTTCCATATAAAATTAATGAACAGAACTATAATTTGATATTAAATAATACATAATTTACTACATACTATATAAAATTATATAATGATTACTATAGTTGTATAGTACATCATTCTATAGAGTTATAACTCAATTAAGTATTAAAATGTACTCAGTTTTTGTTGTGTTTTCTAGACACGTGTACAGACAAGTTCTTTTTGAGCATGATGGCAGCACAAACTGGACACTGAACTTTTGGAAGATTGTGTGATGGTTTTGAAGCAGGTGAATCTGTTTGAAATGGAAGAGAGAAATGCTGCAGTGCTGCAGATGCAGAGGTAGTTGATGTTTGAGAGTTCGGAATAGAGTCTAGGATATGAGGTTTTAAAGACCCTGTCATTGTTTGTAGCTGGGAAAGCTGCTGTAGTTCTGCAGTTTTTCTGCACATCAGCTTCTTGACAGTTCTGTCCGCCTCATCAGGATGTTTCCTCCGAATGTGCTGTGGCAAGTTCTTCCGCAGCAGTGAAAGGCTGCAGACCGGGCAGCGGAGACCGTTCAGAGCGGGTCTTTTGTCTTGCTGCACTGTATCTGTCTCTTTGGGGTGCTTCCTGCGAATGTGTGTCAGTAAGTTCTTTCGATTCAACTCAAGGCCACACCACGGGCAGAGGTCAGTGATCACACTGGATCTTTTCCTTTCTGTGGTCTCCGGAGGGGCATTTTCTGTAGATGTGTGTTCAGAAAGGAGCTGGTTCACAAATGTCTGAATAACAGCTTCAGTCTCGGTGCAACAGGTATTTGTGTTGCCGTATGAGATGTCAGTGCTAAGTGAAAATCCATCTTTTATTGCGTTTCTTAAAGGATCCCTTTGAGCTCTCACCAGGGTTTCCTCAGTGTCACTTTGTTCATCTGTAATGTACATTCATGAAAGCACATACAATTTAAATAACAAATAACAATTACTGTTGATTACTGAGTTACTGACTGCTACATTTATTAATCATTTATTAATTTGTGCATAAATTGTATATATATATATATATATATATACACACACACACACACGCGCGCAATATCTGTCGATACTGATATGATTGATACAATATCTTTGCGCATCTCTTAATAACTCCATACTCAGATGGCGAAGTCAAGAAACTGTTTGAATGAAGCACCAGTTATAAACAAAATAGGTCAGAGGTACCTTCATGTCTCACACCACAGTGCATTCGCAGGTGTCTCTGTACTTCATCCTTGCACTCACTGGGTTTGAAGACTTCAGGGGAGCAGAACAGACAGTGGTACAAGCTGCCACACTCCTGACTTTTAACAAGCACCAGGGGCTCCTCGTTCACTCTCCGAACGGTAAGGTGAAGCTAAAAAAGACAGAAAGAAATAGTTTACCTACTTCCAGGTAATTTCAAAATTTGCACTGTGTATCTTTGTTTCATGATAGGTTAAATGAGAATTGGGGCATCCTTGGCAAAATAGAATTTCCAAACAATTATAGTATGCTGACTTGAACATTACCTCATCACATCTTAGGATATCATGTCACAATGCTGGGTATTTCAGTCATGGACCCACTTTTTATTTGCATTTCACACATTTCTCGCTTTTTAGAATGAATCAGAGTCTTGAATGCTCCATGCAATCAGCAGCAGCTATGAGGGAAATTACCATTAACTAACTGCGCTAAGAAGGTCCTACTATACTTACAAACTGGACATTTTTACATTTGACATATTTTTGACGTACCAACCAGATATTAGTGGTAGTGCTGTGGTCAAGTGCTCAATGTGAAATTAGAATAAAATTTTCTACTCACTTCAAATGTAGTAAATCAGTCAAGACATGTTTGGTGTCTGAACAGAAGTATGGACAAAATTCAGACTTCAATGCAGCTGCTACTACTGTTACTAACTTTTGTCCATTTTTATTAACTACTGTATGTTGTACACTATCAGAAACCACGTAAGCAAGTATTTGAGATTACCTGACACCTCCACACAGTTTGAGACAGATGTGTGATGATTTAAGCATGCACAGTGCTAACTGGTGGGGTATAGGCTTCCACTTGTTAGTTACATTAGTCTCAGACCTCCAGTGTAAGTTTAATACAATAAAAATGTTTTGGTTGTTCTATTACACTTGAGGTGAGTAAAATGTGTTTTTGATTTTGAATTTTGAATTTGCTTTAAAGCTGAACTCTTTAAAGACAAAACAAATACTGTGTGAAATTTACAATGACTAAAGGACAAAAAAAAAAGAAAAAAAAGCTCAAAGACTGCTGTGGACATGCAAAAATGCTCTCAGTATTGGTACATACATCTCTACAGCAATTTCCCTCCTTTTCTTGATCACCAGGCATGGCCAAAGTGCCCTTCTCCACAAATGAATCTGTGCAGGTAGGCAGTGGAGAGGCAGCTGGTGTGTGACGAGCTGAAGAGCCGTTAAGAGGTTTCACCACAGCTGTGGTGCTTTTGAAGTCAGTCAAATGTTCAAATGCACTGTTGGCCGAGATCGCTCCAGTAGCTCCTGATAACGGACCATCTTTCTGAGAAGAATTTTCTCCACTGATCACTTCAGCAAGTTTCCTCCAAGTTTTTCTGTCCCCACATATCTTGAGATGCTTTATGAACCACTCCCTTCTTACAAAAGTTGATGTGCAGGTAACACAATGAAAGTGCGCCACAGAGCTGCACTTTAAATTGCATTTGTAGATCAAGTAATCTGAAAAAGAAAATACAATGATTTAAAACAAGGACACAGTGTCACTGGTGTGAAGCACCACTCAAGAAGCACCAAAATCAACAGTGTGTTAGAGTTAAGAGTTGATCATTATAATTTACTAATGCTGCAATTGACTAACTCACTGTGATCAACTTGCAACACTTAAAGGAATGACACTTTTAAATACACAGACATGCCTTTGTGTCGGACTGCTCTCCTCTTGTGACCCTCCAAGTGTTTCCAGCACTTGGCTCTGGAAGTAGGTTTGAATATTTCAGGCACACAGAAAGGGCAGTGGTAAAGCGAACAGCATTTTACACATCTTTCCACAATGGGTCGCTCTTCACCTCGCTGAACTGTGATGTGCAACTGACAAAAGAACATGTGGAAATGTGAACATTAGATAATGCTTGGCTTTCAATTCACACAGTCAGAGCTACTATTTATTTATTGATTGATTGATTGATTGATGTTGTCAAAAACATTTAACTAAACATGAATTATTACATAGCAATTCAACTGATTGTAAACAAACGAGTTGATAATGACAGACCCATTATAAATGTAATTAAGCACATACATGTACTACCATCTAAATGGTTAAAAAAATGTACTCTCTCTATTATAGGTTTACATATTTCATTACCTGCTTGTCTCGTGGATTTTGCACAGTGTTGATTTTGCAGACAGTTTTTGAAATGTCAGCACAGTCCTTTCCTCTGACTCCAGAAGCTCTTGATAATGGAGCACCTTTCTGAGAGGAATTTTCTCCACTGTTTACTTCAGAAAGTTTCCTCTTAGTTTTTCTGTCCTCACATATCTTGAGATGCTTTATAAACCACTCTCTTCTTATAAAGGTTGATGTGCAGGTAACACAATGAAAATGTGCCACAGAGCTGCACTTTAAATTGCATTTGTAGATCAAGTAATCTGAAAATGTAAAGAGAAATGTTTGAAAATGTATTATATTAGGCATCAAACACTTTCTTTCGCAAATACAACTGAAAATTATTGCCACAAATATACTCATTCTGGGTTGCCAGACTGGGTAATTACACACCAAACTGGGTAAATATTGTTTGGATTGGACAGGAGTAAAGTGCTTTGGTGTGTGGACAAAACTGGGGCTGGTTTGTTATGGTTTTGGTGGGTATTTAAAATATATATAAACTTAATAAACTACATAACTTAATAAAGCAGCTGAAAACTGCACAGACCTAACTTCTCACATCCATCAAAACTCTGAGCAGCATACATTTATTCACTCCTGTTGAGAGAAGGTCTTTGCAACGTATGGATATGGATTATCCAGTTCTTTCAGCATTACTGACTGTACACTGCCCATGATTTGTTCAGCATAGCCATACATAATGTGTATGAGAAACAGTTCTACTACTTTTATGGCTTATTGTAACTGATTTAATTTATTCTGACTGCATGGGATCATATGCATTTCATTTAAATGGAACAATGTTAGTACTGGAGAAAGATATAAATGATCAAATAATTTAAATGGGCTTTATAATGTATCTAATCTTTTATTAGTTTCTTTATCCAAGCATTTCTCAGATAATGTTAGACAGAGAGTCTTAAAAGTTATGTAAAAAAAAAAAGCTTTTGGTTCTTTGTAAGAGTGACAATAAAAACAAAAAGCTGACTGAGCAATATAGTGACAATTTCAATACTTAAATTTGTAAAGGCAAGACATAAGTGGTTAACATGTCCAACAGTTTGTTGCAGTATTTAGTATTATGGTTGAAATTCTGATCTTTGACTATTTTTGACAATTTTTGGTTGTTCATGCATATTGGTGGCTTCTGAACACTTTTTGTCATAAAAGAAACCTGGCAACCCTGAAGTCATTAATACTTCCAAAGATATTTTCAAATGAACATATACAACCACTCATTTATGTGCTAACACACATGTGCTACTGTTGTCATTATTATACATTTGGAACCATCAAACTTTTAAATACACAGACATGCCTTTGTGTCGGACTGCTCTCTTCTTGTGACCCTCCAAGTGTTTCCAGCACTTGGCTCTGGAAGTAGGTTTGAATATTTCAGGCACACAGAAAGGGCAGTGGTAAAGCGAACAGCATTTTACACATCTTTCCACACTGGGTCGCTCTTCACCTCGCTGAACTGTGATGTGCAACTGGCATAAAAAGGAGAAAGGTGAACAACATCAGATCAGACCTGTCTAATAATACTTTGAATAAGGTCTATGAAATCTGCACTCCGTTCTTTATACCAGATTTATGGTATGGATACTCTTGCAGATGTGTCCCAATTGTATCATCTGATAAACTTCTATGAACTTACACCACTTCAAAATACAAAATTAGGTCTTCACTACAATTATAGTCGTGTCTTTCTTTTTTTAAGTAGCAGCCAAAAGTGCTACTTAAAGTTGATGCAAATAGCCATTCAAAAACAGACTGTGTACTAATATATTTGGACTTACTGTTTGGATGTTTCTCATGCTTATGTTTTTACAGGGACGGTTCCAGCTCTGTTCCTCCAAACCAAGAAAGTGAAGGAAGGTCCACACAGAGTTGAATGTTCACTATAGTCTCAATACAGCAACACTAGTGGGAGGTATTAAAGTGGCATTATCTTTATGACATAAGGTTTTCTAATGAAATATTTTTATTATAATATTTATTTTATAAACCTTAAAATGGTCTTACAGCACATTGTGTTCTGATGGATGCTTACTATAAGAGCTTAACTGAGTGAGTCTACTTAGAGCTACACCAGTGATAATCTAGAGCAGTGCAGACCTGCATCCAAGATGGATATGAAAGCATGGAGAAAGCAAATGATACCGCTATGACTTTGCTCAAGGTAAGTATCCATTATTTATACACTATATGGACCAAAGTACTGGGACACACACCTCTTAATTACTGAATTCAACTGGCCCCTTACTTCCAGTAAAGGGCTTAATCTTACTTCTTCAGCATACCAAGACATTTTGGACAACGCCATGCTTCCAACTATGTGGACACAGTTTGGGGGAAGAACCTTTTCTATTCCAGCATGACTGTGCCCCAGTGCACAAAGCAAGGGGGACCAACTCCATATTAAAGTCTATGTATTTGAATGCAATGTCATTGAAGTCCCTGTTGGTGGAATGGTCATGTGTCCCAATACTTTTGTCCAAGTGTTTAATATTTAGTCACACATTCTTTTTCGTGTTTGAATTTATGATGTCTTGTTGCCATACAGCTTTGGGATTGGTAACTTTTAATGTTAAAGGCTTATTATTTTATTTTAATCTAAAAAGAAAAAGAAACTGAACAAACTCCAGGTCCTGTGTGGAGAGATGCTGGATGTCCTAAAAACGTGCACTGCAGTTCAATGGGGAATTCAAAACTTTGAATTTTGCTCAAACTTTGTTTTTGGGTTTGTTGAAAAATCTACTTATTTGAGTTGTTTTTACCAAAGTACTTTAAATCTACTTGACTTTTGGCAGCCTGCAGCGACAAACTGCAAAACTTCCTAATGAACATAAAATACCGCCTGCCTTCATTTGGTCGTTTTACTGGCCTGTGTGCAGAAACTAGATGAAATATCATCTCAAAATGGCTTGTAAATAAATTAATGTTAAAAAAAAATTCAAGCTGAAAAGTTAAAAACTTCAAATATTCCTACCAGAGACCCCAACTTTAGCTTCTTTTGCTCACACTCCCGATAGCACGCATCATTAACGCCATCTACTGAGCTGGAGGGGGAAAAGAGAGAGAATCCACACTACAGTATTTACTAAATACACTCTATGGATAGAAGTATTGGGACGCCTGCCAAATGCACCAACAGGGACTTTAATGACATTGCATTCAAATATAGACTTTAATATGGAGTTGGTCCCCCTTTTGCAGCTATAACAGCTTTTACTCTTCTTGGAAGACTTTCCACAAGATTTTGGAGTGTTTATGTGGGAAATTTGTACCCATTCATTCTGTAGAATATTTATGAGGTCAGACATGGAAGGGGTTGAGGTCAGGGCTCTGTGCGGGCCAGTCAAGTTCTTCCACACTGAACTCATCCAACCATGTCTTTATGGACCTTGCTTTGTGTACTGGGGGGGCACAGTCAATAAGATTCAAGCAATATTTATATTCAAGCAATATTGTAAGCTTCATGCACCATAATGCATACTACTTTTCAAGTATTCATACAATTTTAAGTATGCAAGCAAGTTTTAGGATGCATACTACCTTTTAAAGTATGCAAACATCATCTATAAGTATGCATACCATAAATATACATACTACTACTTTTTTTTTTAATGTGAAGGCATCATGCATACTTTGAATACTAATTTTAAGTAAATAAAAATGTTTTATAGTATTCATGCTCTTAAACTAAGTACACATTTTTAAATATGCATCCTTATTAAACATTCACTGTTTTTGTGGTTCACAATTTAAGAAAGAAAGAAAAAAATCAGACACATATATTCTTTAAGCATTTTTATTGAAAGCCATGATCCACTGGATTAGGTTTACCCTTTGGATGCAGAAGCATTTGTCTCCTACACTTAGGATAATTCAGCATTTTGGCCTTAACATAATTATTGATTTTCTCATCTATCTTCTATCTTTTTTAGGGAGAGAGTAAAAATGTTAACTGCAAAAACTATTCAATAATCCCTTTACTGATGAGATATCTGGGCCTACTGTTTTATTGTAAAACTTTCTGGGACAGAAACCATGCACCATGTAAATGGCTCTGTCCTGTCCAAACCACTGGTAGATCAGCTCGAATATAAAGAGTGGAACATTTCTCAAATGTTATAGCAGGGCTCAAAATATTTTCAAGGAATACTCCAGTGTTTTTCCAACTTTATCTACTGTTTATTACGTTTAGATGTTGTTCCCTGTCTCCCACTTCTCAACTTACAAGTCAAAGGGCAGGTGTTTAGGCAGCTGACCAATAGCTTTTTTGTGAGTTTTATTAAGTCAAAGGGTTTTCGGTTCATTTTCCACAGGAAACACTGAACTGTTATCTCTGTAAAACAGATATGGCAGATGGAGGTTAGGCTGAAGAGGTTTGAGGCATTCTTTTGAAAATTCTTCCAGCAAATAAATGGTTTAACCAATGTGCATAATTTGACAATGTTTCGACTGGAGTTTGAATCCATTCAGAAGTATTCTGATGAGAGGAACAAATGGCTTGCCGGCAGTGAGAGGAGACTTTAATATAACCATTATTCTATACATTTTCAAATAGTTTCAAGTTTAGATTGGAGATGCATGGCCAGTCTGTATATAAAATATATATAGAAAAACTAGAAAGGGTTTCATTTCCTTGGCCATTTCCCACTCTGTAGATGTGTTTACAGCTCATATATTTCAAAAGTTAAAAAGTCTTTTCTGTTTTCCCAAAACTCTCAATAAGTTAGAAAGTAAAATACAATAACAGAAAAGCTGAATACAGCCATTCAAGAGGTCATTATAAAGGTACAAGATTAAGAGGCTTGTTTAACGGTGCAATAAGTAGCATTTTTCAGTTTTGCTTGTCAGCTGAAGTTACCTGCCCCTGCTGGCCTTAAGACAGGCCCACACAGATCATACTGAACAATCACCACACATCAACCTGTAGTCATGTGTGTGTGCGCTTTTTTTCTTTTCTTTTCTTTTTAATTTTATGGGAAAATGCTGCTTATTGCATCATTTGTTTTAGGCTTCCTATTATTTCATTTTAGTAATGTTAAATAAAGCCGAGACACACCATACACACATTCACTCACCTTGATACGCACGCACACGCACGCACACACACACACACACACTTTGCATTGTCATGTCCCTGGTTTGGCAGTCGCTGTTTGTCTTTTCAAGTGAGCTGATAGGAGGGGTGTAGTGTTCCTCTCTCTGCATCTCTTCATCCTCTCCACCTTTCTAAGGATTTAAAACTTCATCACATCACATCAGCTCGTTTGTCTCTCACTTTGTTTCGCAGTTTCGTCCGAGCTTTGAAAGCAGCAGAATTGAAAAGATGCTGCAAGGAAAGGATAAAACAGACATGTCAAGTATGAGCATGTCTGTAATGATTAAAAAATATAGTAAAGTATGTAAATACTGGTGATGCACAGGTCAGACAGGTTTGGGTCAGCTAACTAGAAAATTAAGCAGACAACAAAGCATTGTATGGACTAAGTTATAAATAACTTACAGAAACATTGGCAGGCAGGGGTCATAAAACCCATACTCGCACTTCACTCGTAAATACTATTTTATTTTCAAGTGGTCCACAAATTGCAATAAGCTTTTAGACCACTGTAATCAAGCATGTATCAATACAGCTCACCCTACACTCCTGAGTGCCTAACCAATGGGAGAGTTGGCTTTGTTTTATATACATAGATACCATAGAGGAAAAAACACTGACATTTGACATTTCAAGAATTTCAAGAACCCATTTGTTTCAAACCCAAACCTAACAATGAAATAAGAGTTTTCTGTGGAGGTGAAAGGCTAGTTTACCCTCTCTGTGCGGGAGATCCTGCTGGCTTTGACAGAAGAGTCCAGAATGAGAGGAGCTCCAAGTCCAAAAATATCTCTCAGCAGTGGGTTGAACTATAAATATACACACACAGTAATTATGTCCAAAAATATGCAAGACATTTGTGAAATCAACCACAAAAGTCCTATTCATTCATTAAAAGGAAAGTACAGAAAACATTTTTTCTGTTACTACATACCTGACTCACCTCATCAAGAGTTGGATATTAACCTGATGTTCTGTGCATTATTAAATAGATGTATTGTTCATTTTAGAGTGTTTTGTTTATCTAATTGCCTTTTAGTTTAGAATGCAGTTTTAAAAAGAGCTGCGATGAGTTCTCCTCACCTGAAGGTGGTGGCGGACTCCAGACTCCAATACATCTTTGAAGGCATCATAAATTCGGTGACGCATCCAGCCATCAATGTAGACCACCTCAACCCCAAAGCGGATCTTCTCCTCTGAGAATTCCTCATTCTGCATAAAAGAAAGGAGAAGAGAACTGTTGGACATGTCCACATTATTCAACAAGATACCCAGGAAAAAGACCCTGGGCCTCAGAGCAACCAGTTACTGGTTGTAAACCTTATCCTTAACCATAGTAATAGTTTTGCTTTTAATTAGCGCAGGTTATATATGACTTCCAGTGTAAGGAAAATAAACACAGGCTGAAAAAGCCAACTGCCAGCAGGTTACATCACTGGGTCACGAATCTTGTCTCACCTCAATGTAATGCAAGACCTCGCGAAAAATGGAGCGCTGTTTCCGGCGATCGCTTTTGGCCCGATGTTTATTGCCGTCTGTGGCCAATCCTTTCAGACTCTCACACAGTGCGTCGCAATCCTCATACTCAAACTCCTAGAAACACAACTCGATATGCTTACATACTCACAAACTATAGCAAATACAGTCATCAAGCAAATACAATTCTTACAAGAGGTAAGACACAACAATATGCATATGCAACACTAAACAGTTTCATTAGGTTTGTTTTCTTTGTGGTTATGTGGAAGTTTTGTTAATGTTTGATTCAGAAAGACCCAGAGGAAAGACAAGATAAAATTATATTTTATTTGGATGAGACACAGATGCATCGTAACAAATTGCATGTCATGCTTATCAGAGCTCATAATGGATATTTACAAAAACAGTGCAAATACTGTATAAGAAATGGCTATTTATAAAAAATAAAAAACAATGATAATTAAGCTGTTTTTCTATTGTCTTTATTTAAATGGTGCACTGTTTTGCTTGTGCATTGTGTCCGTTACATGATTTGTTGCCTACTCTCAGAAAAACTATAATGTACCGATTATTATCGGTGCGGTGAAGACAACTGATGCCAACAGGCGGAACAAGCTGATTAAAAAGGCTGGTTCTGTCCTGGGCGTCAGACTGGAGAACCTGGAGGAGGTGTCTGAGAGGAGAA
>JBBPCZ010046878.1:0-13036 GCA_037974445.1 Brycinus macrolepidotus
TACCTTGCTCAAGGGTACCTCAGAGGTGCCTAGTGGTCTTGGGAATCGAACCCACGACTTCCTGATCGCAGGGCGAAGGCCCTAACCACTAGGCTACCAGCTGCCCCCAGGGTAATATATCTACTTGGTGTGTCTTCCTGTCAGCTTTTAGGTGTAAAAATCATGCATTTTGATACAGATAGTAAGGTTAATATCCTCCTGCCAAGTGTTGCATGCATCAATACGTCATAGCCAGGCTTTCCCCCAGGGTAGACCCTCAAGACCCTCATGACCAGTGTGATTATGAGTGTCTGTCGCTATTGGGTATTACTGATAATGCAACTTCTATTTACCTAATGAACATTTTAATTTATTTTGTAATCAGAACAGGAGAAAATGTCATGCTGCCATTCTGTCACACAGGTAAAGAATGTCAGTGAATGATAAGTCTGGCCCTGATGTGCGCCAGACAAGTTATAAAACAGCGCGCCCACTTTATTGTACTTGACTGGTCTGAATGAAGAAGATAAGGTGTGCCGACTACAGCCATCATCTGATCATTTCAAATCACATTCCTAACTCACGCAATAATTTCGATTACTCTCTCCCTCTCTCTGTCTCTCTCTCTGTCTCTCTCTGTCTCTCTCAATGTCTCTCTCTCTCTCTGTATCTCTCTCTCTCTGTCTCTCTCTCTCTGTCTCTCTCTTTGTGTGTTTCTCTGTCTGTATCTCTCAAATGCAAGAGAAAGCATCTGTACAGTATACATTTATTTATTTATTTACGTCTCTTTTAAAGTGACTTACAGATAAAGAGAAAGTCCACCAACAAATATGGTTATTCATTTCGTTGCACTATTTTAATGTAATTACATGATTACACAATTAATGACATAGTAACTATAATATTAAAATGCATTTCCATTTACATTCTGTGTTGACAGGTTTGAGTATGCATCCAACCCCTTATTCTGTGTCATTTCTAATGTCGATAGATAAAAAACATAAAGTGTTTTTACATAAAACAAGACTCACTGGGCAGACGATATTGTAAAATATGACATCACAGTACTTTCAGACATTTTCACAGTACACAGTTTAAATGTACAATCAAAAACTATAGGCACAATATTTTTATTCACATACCACATACTACACTGCACTCAGTTCAGTTAGTTAACCAGGACTAATTGAAAATGTATTGTGTATTATATACAAATGTCTTTGTGTGTTGTAAGTATAATTGCATTGTAAGTGAAATGATATTAAACATAGTTGATAAGTGTGATATTTTTTGAGAATATTTTATTAGAATAGAAGAATCTAGTATTTTTCCAGACGACTCTTTAGTGGCACAACCTCTCTAAGCATTCTCCAGTGATGGGAGCTATGAAGTAACAATCCCAATTATTACTTATGGTCTGTCATAATACCTACTTAGTAGAACCTGGGTTGATAAAGGAAACCTAACTAATAGGTGAAATGTTGAAAAGGTGAAATAGGTGCTGGAGCATATCCCAGTGGGCAAAAGGCAAAGAAACACCCCAGACAGGTCACTCATACATCGCAGGACAAACTGACATGCACATTCACACCTAGAGGGTCAATTTAGCATCTACAGTCCACCTGAATTACATGTTTTCGGACTAGGGGATGAAAAACGAGCACTCAGGAAAAACCCATGCAAACACAGGGAGAACATGCAAACTCCACATGGAAAGGACCCCAAGAATTGTACCCTAGACCTTCTTGTTGGTAGGCAACCAAACTACCCACAATGCCACCGGCCCAAATAAATTACACTGCTTTTAATTGAGAACAAATAAAAATGTGTAGAAATAGGTTAAAAAATCTCAAGATGATACATTTTTTACACATTCACTAGCATTTAGATTTCACCTGCCCTCATGTCATTTTTGGCAGATACAGGAAAACAAGGCACACTTCAGCATTTCCATTATATCATAATCTTTTGAGAGTGTGTTTTATATTACACTCTATACAACTATTTATTTTAGAGTATAGAGAGGAAAAATTTATATGGGGGACAAATTCCTATGTGCAGAGTGACATCAACTATCAAAAGTCTCAAATATGCAAAAACATCCTCTGTTAAATTATGTTTTGTTTACACACCCTCTACAGAGAACACACTCAAACATGCAGTATTTCTACTTATTTCTATTTATTTGCTTATGTATTGGAAAAAAAGGGGGAAATATGATCAAAAGGGCTTTTAGCACAGGCCATATGTAAAAACTAATCTCAAATGCAGCCTAATATTACTCTGTCAAAAAAAGCTATTTACTTTTAATGTACAGTAGTCTTAGCTTACATTAAAGGAAAGAACTATGTAATCTTTTCATCTCTTTCATTGTTGAGCAAGTTCAGAAGATCAAATTTAGAAGATGCAGTTCAATCCATGGCCAATCCAGCCTCAGTTACACATCAAAAGCAGTACTGCTTTTTTAGCGCGGCAACAATGCACATCGTCCAGAGATAAAAACATGCTCCAGGAGAAAAGCCTTTGTCCAGAATAGACCAGTCATTACTGTCCAATCTGCTTAAATCCAGCACTTCTATCTGAAGGCCCCTGTTACACTGTGTTCGTCTGTGTTTCATCTGTGAGAGCATGCTTTAGAAAATCATATTAATAGAGGGCCACAGAAGGCATAATAGTATAGCAGGATGTCAGAAAAACACGGTGAATAAATATATTTTGATTATAATCTACTGTAGCAAAATTGAAAAACCTTGCAATGTGTATGATTCAGGTGCTTAGACATAAAATGTGACCCAACTCACAACACATGGGGATGGAGGTCAAAGGTGGGCATTCCAGGGTTCCCTGAGGACTGGTTTGAGAACCACTGCTGAAGAGCAATGCGTGTTCTGCTTTAATTGTTCTCAAAATGATCCCCCAGATGGTCCTCATAGTGGCTCAAACCCAACCTGCATCACATGGGGATTGAGGAAGAATGTGGACCATTTGGGAGTCCCCGAGGACTGGTTTGGGAACCACTGCTATAGAGCGGTGTGTGATGCAAGTAAGTACAATACATGCAGTTTTATTCTCAGACAGTGATAGCTAAGATGCATCTCACTGTAACACAAAAGCAAATTCTTTTATCTTTTTAGAGAGACAGAGAGAGAGAGAGAGAGAGAGAGAGAGAGAGATACAGGAAAACATGGTACACCTCAGCATTTCCATTACATCATAATCTTTTGAGAATATGTTCACATTACACTCATAAACAACCGTTCATTTTAGAGTACAGCGAGGAAAGTTAACATGGCAGTCAAGTTCCTATGTGGCGAGTGACATCAACTATCAAAAGTCTCTAATACCCACAGTCATGTGCAAAAACATAAGATAAGACAATACATGCAGTTTTATTCTCGGACAGTGATAGCTAAGATGCATCTCACTGTAACACTTTACAAAAGCAAATACTTTTATCTTTTTAGTGAGACAGAGAAAGAGAGAGAGAGGGAGAGAGAGAGAGAGAGAGAGAGAGAACACAAAGAGAGAGAATTTCAAAGGAAATTCATCTCTTGAGACACAAACACCTCAACTTGTAGCTTCCTACATGAGGAGAACCTCTAATCTTTCCAGTGTGCCAGAGTGGCTCACCGGATTGATTAACACTGCACCTTTGTTGACAGAAGATTTTTCTCTGATCCTGTCCAGTCATTTCTGCCCACATTCATCTCAGGTGTTGCTCACTCTGAGCAGAACAGCATTTGCAATCACTTACTCTTGTAATATTCAATTATTCTAAACAGATCAATGCTAAATAGAAATTGCCCTGTATTGGAATTGGGAGACAGAAGCAAGGTATAGAAACGGCTGGTTACTGATCACTGTCACCTAGAAACAGGGAAGAGAAGGGGGCTTTGATGCAGTCCTCAGCAAAATTGTGTGATTAATGTTGGTCAAAAGCAGCCTCTTTTCCTCCCTCTCTCCACTCCCTGCCACCACCACCCCTTCCATCTACTAATGAGGGGTTTCCATTCCTGGTGCCCTGCCAGTAGAGTGAGCCACAACTAGCAGTGAGAGGGTGTAATGGCTACTTGTCCACATACTGGGATTTTCAGGACTCAGCTGTATCAGTGAGATTAGACTATGAATCAGGGGAGAATGGAGAACAGCACTGGAAAGTACACTATATGGACAAAAGTATCTGTTTTTCAGGGTTTGGGCTAGGCCCCTTTACTTCCAGTGAAGGGCAATCTTAATACTTCGGCATACCAAGACATTTTGGACAACGCCATGCTTCCAACTTTTGTGGACACAGTTTGGGGAAGAACCTTTTCTATTACAGCATGACTGTGCCCCAGTGCACAAAGCAAGATCCATTAAGACATGGTTGGATGACTCCATATTAAAGTCCATGCAATGTCAAAGTCCCTGTTGGTGTAATGGTCAGGTGTCCGAATACTTTTGTCCATAAAGTGTAGTTTGTGTGTGTCGTGGAAAATTGAAGCAAAAAAAGTCTAAGTCTGAATCTTTTTCTAAGTCTAAAATCGAAGGAGTGAAATCAAAGAAGTCAGAAGAAATCAGTTGAAGTCAGACAGTTGCGTTGTGCTGCTTTTATTCAAGGTGATACAGCCGCGACCCGTGGGAGCTGCTTCCAAGGCTTGCTCGCTCCAGCCGGGCTTGCATACAGTTTTTAAAGGCCCAACAGCCCCTTGATGATTTGACACCAATAAAATGTAATCACCGAGCCCACGTGTGACCCTTATGTCATAACTGGGTATGGGCCATCTTCACGTGAACAGTGCATGGCCCGCTCGTGCCCACTTCCGTCGGATGGGCTTGTGTTCATATTTGGGCTTATTTATTGCAAGAACATTTCAAGGACATGTACTTTCTGGAGGTTTCAGTAGACACCAATTCATTCTTCAGCACACACACTTTTGTGAACTTAAGATGCAGGTGTTGTAGCGTATCTGGACTTTCCCAAGGCCATTGGGCCTTTCTCATGCACTTATCTCTGCAGGTGTTCAATCTAAGACGGGGGCTTTCGTGAGAACGTATTCCTACAGAGGGCTGAAGAAGATTTGGGCCTCGTACAGTTTTAATTCTCCATTATATAAACATTTACTTACTTTGAAACCATATATTTCTACATTTTACTCCGTAAATGCCCCTTCATGTGTGAGGTTATGTATTGAAAACACAACATCCTCAAATGTCACATCCTTAGTTGTAGTACCTGAGGCTACCGTCTGGGGGAAGTGTTTTTTGACCAGGGAATATCATATTTTTGAGTTTTTACGCAAAATCTTTACTCAAGCAGGTGAGTGACGGTCCACCTAACATGAGTGACGTGCTCCACAAAAGTTTTAGAATACACCAGGATGTCATCAATGTGCACAATAACAAACCTGTTCAACATGTCATGGAACATGTCATTCATGAAGGCTTGGAAGATGGGCTGTGTTTACCAAGCCATGGCAGGCATGAAACCATCGGATGTTGAGACTGCATATCAAAAACAGCATGTGCTCTGAATGGGCTTTGACGTGCAACTGAATAGGTACAGTCACTTCTGAAACCGGGGATTTGTTGACCAGATTATTGTCCGGGACTTTGACCTTTCAGCTAAAGAAACCAAGGAAATAGTGACAGAGAGACCAAATAACTGGGTGATGAAGTTGCCAGCCGAGCCAGAATCTAAGAGAGCAGACACAGAGACAGTGAATACCGATGATTACACGAACCGGAATTACAAACTGCTTTATAGATAAAAACTTTTATGACACACCGCTTGTCCATAACTCCATTTTCCTCCTAATGGGGCATTGCTTTCTCCAGTGTCCTTCGCCCCCACAGTACATACAGAGCCCTCTGGGCAACCCCCAGCTGCATGGGCTCTATGCCTCTCTCTCCACTGGAGGATCCAGGTGTGGGATAGTCAGCAGAGCCGGGAGCCATTTGCAGGTGTGAGAGGCCGGCTGGCTGGAGCGACACTGCTTAGCCTGGCAGCGCTGGTTCAGGCCGAGGGCCAGCCATATGATGGCATCCAGGCTGAGGCCTGTATTGCAACAGGCCATTCCACCCACTGTCCTCTGGCAGAATGCAAAATATGATGGAAAAATTGGTGATGGACTGGCTCCCCAGGTAGAAAGTGCACGAGTCTGTCACTGCTGGACTGCCCCTGGGGCAAATGGTTGAAGACTGTCTGGAAACAGTGGGCTCCTCCAGACAGCCACAGCCCAATCCTGAGCCCATATGGTGAGGTGCTGGATAAAGGTGGAGATCTGGGTTTTCAGCGAAGTTGAGGGTCTCATCAGAAGGAAGAGGAATGCCTGCTGTGGCTTGGCTGATCCGTTCGTCTGTCATCTTCGGTCGGGATGTACAAAGTGACACACTTGCAGGAATATTCAAACACTGTTTTAATGTATCAAATAGTGGGAAAACAACAAACAAAATGAAATACAGTTCAATATAAAGTAGGTAAGAAAAGGGACGGAGAAGGGGGAATCCAGAAGTGGGGTAAGTGTCCTTCTATTCTCTCCAAGACGGGACCAGGGCTACCCAGATGTAGAGGAGAGGCAGACAAACAGACAGACAAACAGAGCAGAGATGTAACCACCTGGAAACATGAGGATGAATGGACATTGGCTCAGTATTCCAGGGGGGCCGCAATGGCCGGGGGAGTGGCATTGGTCAGCCAGATGTGACACACTGAGGTTGGATTTTGGTTAGGTCAGCTCTTAGCTGTCAGTGGGAGAACTGAACAAAGGTACAGTTGTTGGGAATAAAAAAGGAATTAAGAAGATGCATTTAACTACAGTCATACAGAAATAAATGGGAATACCCTGTGTGTGTGTGTGTGTGTGTGTGTGTGTGTGTGTGTGTGTGTGCTTATGTATAGCTGCAAAATGGGCATTATCTGGCATGTTAGGGTTATTGCAAGCTCTGTGGCACCGCTAATGGTTTGTAGGGTGATGGGTGGAATAAACACACACATCACAGTGCATGAACTAAGATCAGGAAAAGCTTACATAAAAGGTTCTCTGAAGAACCTTCCAGTGCTCTATTCCTTACAGAACCATTGCAGTATAGAGATGTGCAAGTGTGAAAACATATAAAAAAACATTTGTATAAAGAGCCTTTACAATTTGTAAATGTTCTATTAAAAAATCACAAGCCAAGAACCAATCCAAGAATCACTACAGGAGTAAATATTAATAAACTGAGATAAATAGGCAGTAATGTGTCGTCTGATGATATATCTCAGAAAACACCTGCTTCCACACATCTTTTTCATCTGGTACAACAGGCATCTCACCCTGATATACCTTCACACACTCCCACACTCCCCCAGGAAAAATCTGCATTGACTCTGATTGGCATTTTCCTGCTCTGGATCAACCCTGGCAGCTCCTAATTATCACTTCCACCTGACTGTCATTTTAGACCCACTAGCGCTTCTTTTTATTACCAGCTTGGTTTGTTGACACGTTTTAAGAGTTTGATGAGGTTTCTAAATGTTTTGGTTCTCTTGCTTCTGATTAATTCCTAGAGTTCTTTGGTTTTGGCCTTTGTGTGTATTTAAGTAAAGGTGAGTAATATGGCAAAAATATGTTAATTTTATCATTTTAATTGAATACATGTTAATGACAGGTTATGAAAACGAGTGTACAGTCATTTTTCTGAATCCAATGTAAATGTAAAGATAAATAAGTACAATAGGATAATGGCTAGAAGTTGTATATGAAGTTGTTCTACACTAATTTTGGTTTACATTCTCTCTACAATTAAACAAAATCTATTTTTAAGATACATGTTTACATTCTCACTACAATTAAACAAAATCTATTTTAAAGATACAAGCACTGACCCACAATATAAAGATAAGCATCATTTAATTTTTAACAGGAACAATATCACCATATTTCCCACCTTGGCCTGAGTGTATAGATTTTCTTGTGTGTTTTTTGCCCTGAGTAGTGATTTTATAAAGTATAGCTCTTTTGTAGCTACACTCACTGGCCATGTTATCAGGTACACCTAGTATATGGATGCACTTTGTAGGTTTTCGGTTACTGACTGCTGCCCTTTTGGGGCTGCACAACTTATCATCCTTCTCTACCTCGTCCATCAAAGGAAAGGGACCACCACAGGACCAGTGCTGGCCAGGTATTTGGCATATATATATATATATATATATGTATAATTAAAAAATAAAATAAAATAGTATTTACAATAATGTATATATTATAATAATATTATAATAATAGTCTCTCCTTCCTCCTCCTCTTCCATCTGTCCCCTCCCCTTGAGTGTTGGATATGGAGTTGTGTGTGAAACTGAGGTGCAATTAAAATTTTGGAGGTCATATGTGGAACGAAGTCACAACCACCTAAGCTTGTGGTCCGCCTCACGTGTCCTCTGAACCCTCACCGTCTAACGTGCAATTAAAATAGAGGGGAAGGCAGCCACACTGTCCAGTGGAGACTGCCGCCAAAGCAGCCCACTGGAACCTGCGCAGCTCCTTGCCCCACCAAGGCCCTATGCATGAGAGTCGTGTGTTGTCTGAGTGGAATAGTGTATGAGACTAAAGTGCAATTAAAATATGGGGGGACATATGTGGAACGGAGCCACAACCACCGAAGGTTGTGGTCCCCCCCAGGTGTCCCCCAAACCCTCGCTGTCTAAAGTGCGGTTAAAATAGAGGGGAAGGCAGCCACACTGTCCAGTGGAGACTGCTGCCAAAGCAGCCCACTGGAACCTGCGCAGCCTCTTCACCCTCCAAGGCCCTGTGCAGAGTTGCTATGCCTCTGTGTTATATGTGATGTGGTGGGGTGGGGGGACATGTTAAGAGGAGGAGGAAGCAGAAGGTGAGGGAAAAAATAAATAAATAAATGAAAAACACCACCATACACATATACACATATACATACACACATACATATATACATATACACACACATACATACCTACATGCACACACACACATACTGTATAAATACATATACATCCACCCCACCCCCCCTCTGAGGGGCGATTGGTGCCAGACCACGAATGCAACATCCGGAGGTACCGCCGTTCCCCAAGGGCAGCGCCTGCCCAACCCAGGCCGGGGAGGCGGCTGGAGCCTCATCCATGCATGGCCCCGTCTATGTGCCAAGCATACACAGACACCCACCCTCACAAGACAAGCTGGCCTGAGGCCAGGGCCTCCCACCCCTCCAACCACCTCTCCTACCCCTCCTACCCCTCCAACCACCCTAACTGCATCGTCCTCCCAGGAGCTCGGAGCTCAACGCGCTCCGGGCACCCAGGCCCCAGGGCGTCTTCCGGTGCTGACCCAACCCCCCAGGAGGGGACACACCCGCGAGATGCAAACCCCCCCCAGAGCGGACGGGACCCCCACCTGAGGAGCGAGCCGCCCCAGACACCAGGGCACTGATCCCACGCCCAAGCCCACACCGACGCTGCACCAATCCCAGGCCCAAGCCGGCAACCATCACCCAGGAGACCCACCATGGTCCCCCAGGCCCACCAGGACGGGGCCGACCCATAGCCACCCCACACCGGCGACCACAGGCCCCCGACCTCACGGGACCACCAGAGGCCCGCAGCCCCCCTGAGTCCCCCCACCGCCCAGGGCGTACAAGACGACAAAGTCATGTCCCTCCACCGCCACTATGTGATACAGTCAATTACTGGAGACCAGAGAGTGTTAAAAACAGTCAGTTAGTTCCTAGTGGAACCAGACACCTGTAGTAATTGATACTCAGATTGTTTTTGGATTTCCAATTTATGAGAATAGTTTTTTTGGCGATACACAGGGCAGTGAGGACCATATGTGCTGAGTTCCCTTCCAGATCAACATCACTTAAGTCTCCTAACACACATGATAAGTCTTTGCATACCCTCTGCCAAAACATCATTGCATTACATGCATCACCACATGGCATGCATGTAATCGTCTGGTGCATTACTTGTGCAGTGAGAGCAGATGTTAGAATTTATGAGACCCATCTTGAACATCCTTTGTCCTGTATAATGTGTTCTGTGAAGAGTTTCATACTGTAGAAGTTATAGATTGGTGTTTTTTTGTCATTCTAAAAGTGTTTAAGCATATTTGTTCCCAGATATTCTGATCTAGTTTAGCTGACAGATCTGTCTCCCATTTTGAAGTTGGAAGGGAGATTGAATCATCTGTCTTTGACAGTGATCTGTATATCTTTGACAGTAATTTAGGGGTGAAGAGCTTCATAAATTTGATTACTCTTGTAGGTAATTGCAAGTTTATTTCCTCATGTATGTATTTTGCCTGTATTGTGGATTTAAGTTGGTGATATTCTAGAAACTTACTACTATGAATACTGTACTGTGATATGAGCTCTTGAAATGGAATAAAGTTTCCGTCTTGGATAATGTGCTCAAGGTACCTTATACCTTTGTCTTTCCATAATGTGAAATTTAAAACTTTTTTATTCAGTAGGATGTCAGGATTGTTCCAGATGGGTGTACGTTTGCATAGGGTAAGCGAAGACTTGGTTATTTTTAGAAAATCCCACCAGGCTATCAGAGAGGTATTGATATTAAAGCATCGGAAACATTTATGGCGTTTAATACTGGAGCTGATAAATGGCAAGTCAGAGATTTCTATGTTATCGCAGAACATTTGTTCCACATTTAGCCATAGCTTGTCTAATGGGCTGGGGTTAGTCCATTTTAAGACATATTGCAATCTATTAGCAAGGAAGTAGTAATAAAAGTTTTCTCATTACAGTTCCAAATTCTCGCAGCCGCGAGCTGATTCAATAAACCAGCACTCAAGACTGTGTGCTTTCAAGGTTTAAAAAGGGAGCCAAAAACTGAACCCTAACCCTGGAACAAATGATTTGACTCTAATTTCAAGATTTCCAAGACTGATTAATCTTTGGCTGAAGCAAAAAATTCAAATTCCAAGTACAACCTAGGAATCTCATGAACACAGTGAACTGATGCAGATAGGTAAACTCGATTAAACCAGGAAGAAATAACTCGACATCTAGTTTACCAGCTGTTTGTACTGTGGAGCTCCAGAACATAAGTTAAACCAGTGCCCAGTTTGTCCTACAAACCCATTTTAATCATTTTGTTCAGTGAGAACGACCCAAGTATTATATAGCCAGGGCTACGTTGAAGTTTTGGTGGAGGTGCATTGGAATGATCAACATTTATTCTTCTCTCCTAGACTCCAGAAATTATGTCGATGAAATCTTCATAAACAACCTAGGAATCCCCTACCACAAGTATACCCCATCTCTTAAAATCAGAACCATCAATGGATAGCCTATAGGGGAGGGAATAGTTGATAAGATTACCACTAAAACTACATATTGGTATCATTCATGAAGAAAACATAGAACTGTTCATTACGCAAAAAGCCCCCTTTATCTTAGGACGTGGTTATGACTACATAACCTACATGTGGATTGGGCCACATGACAGATACAGAAGTGGGGAAAACAATGTTTTGATCACTGTATAAATATTCCTGTCCAGCCAACGTCCTTTGAAATTCCTGACATGAATCAAGCTATCGGCATTACTCCTTAGCATGCAGACCTCCAAGAAGTTTTTTCCCCTATCCAAGCTCAGAAACCGCTGCCTCACTGAGCCAGCGATTATGCCATTGTACTCCTCCCTGGTTCTCCTTTATCTAAGGGGCATGTTTATCCTCTCTCCATGCTTGAACCGAAAGCATTAGATGACTAAATCACCAAAGACCCTTTAGCTTGGCTATATTCGTCCCTCATCATCACAAGCCGCTTCTAGTTTTTTCTTTGTCAAAAAGAAAGATGGTGTGCTCCACATAAATATAGATTATCATGGGCTCAACAATACTATGGTCAAAAATCGCTTCCCCTTGCCACTTATCCGTTCTATAATTGATAATGCCAGAGAAAGTAAAATTTTCACTAAGTTAGACCTTGAGAGTCCATACAATCTGTTTTGAATTTGTCCAGGAGATGAATGTAAAACAACCTTCATAACCACTAGGAAGCACTATGAATTGTACGCATTGTATCCAAGCGTTTCTCAACAAGGTCCTAGCAGAACTTCTAGGTACCTGTGTGGTGGTATACATAGATGACATCTTAATTTACTCACCCTACCTCAAAATGTACCAACAGCAAGTCAGAGCAGTACTCAAGTGATTAGTCAAAAATAAATTATTTGTCAAAGCCAAAAAGTGTGCTTTTCACTAAGATTCAGTCAAATGGCCAGTCCCTAAACTGGTAAAGGAAGTCCATAGATTTCTGGGTGGTGCTATTTATTACTGCAGATTTATTAGGATCTTCAGCTTAGTGGCAGCTCCTATCATGTCTCTAGGATGCCCCCTGCAAATTACACTGAACTACCAAAGCTCAGCAAGCTTTTGATAGGCTCAAGGAGTCTCAGTTCTGGTCTGAACAGCTGAAGAGCTAATTTTAGTGAAAGGGAGGAACTGGTTCCTGCTTCGGCATTAGCAGAAGCAAAGGCTGTCCTTGGACACCAGGACATTGTGGAGCAAGTCCAACATGGCAGAGGGGGACTTGGTTAGGGAGCAACAACACCCACGTGGCAAAAGGCTGCACCAAATGAATGCCAGCATCTGATGGTGAAGGTGGTGTGCCACCTGGAGGAAGCAGCCAGATGTGCCAGAGCAGTCTCCCAAGGAAAGGATTCAGCCTGTCCCCAGTGTGCACCCCCAGCAACCCTCAAACACATACTAGTGAGTTGTAAGAACAGCTTAATGCAAGGCAGATACACTTGCCACCACAACCAAGTACTTGCTTGGCCTCAACATTGGAGCATGTCAACCACTGCCATCCCCCTAAATGCAAATCAGGCTTTTTGATTGATTTTACCTTCTCTACATTTATGTAATGTTGGTTTTATATGCTGATAATAATATGTCAGTGTAATATCAGTCTGTGAATTGAAGTCACACGATTCAAATACAGAAATCATGTGTATATTACACCAACACAGTTTCACCATCACATATTTGCCTTTACTTGTAAAAATGTAACAGTTTGCAGTCGCAGTTGTGCTTAACATATAT
>JBBPCZ010046896.1:0-13035 GCA_037974445.1 Brycinus macrolepidotus
ACACTGCAATAGTTCATAAAAGAATAGCAACTTGTGCATTTTACACACACACACACACACACACACACACACACACAAATTGTACAAACAGTGAACAGAAAAAAAGGGACGAGTGGTCTCTTATTTTTTTTCCACGGCTGTATAAATAGAAATTGTGCACCAGTTTGCCTGTTTGCAGTTTACAGTGTACGGTGTGTACATTTATTTACACTTTAAATGTAAACAAAATGTGTAATTTGGCAGAGGTGTTCAACCATTGCATTTGCCTATCTATATATATCCAATTCAAACTGATCTGTGAATGTTTATTTAAACATTTGTAACACTCGCTTTTTTAAACGTTTAACCCACGCTGATTTTGTGTTTCACAGTTTTTTTAAGAAGTGTTGAAATTTTTGACATGGTGATCAGATAAAGGTTTTACTGAACAATGCTGAGGTGTTGTTTTAAACCATAAAGTAGAACTCCACTTATTTGCTGCATAATTAAGTGATTAAGATGTCAACATGGTACAGTGGCGTCGATGATAAACTTTCTGTTCCTGAAAAATTCAGTTAGAATTGTTCACAGTGGTGGTGAATGGAACCAGACGTCTGCCTCTAAAAGTCCCCTCACAGAAAGTTGTTCCTTGAAATGGTTATGAATGCACTGCCTGTTTCGGGAATTGCTCCGCCTCAGATCACAAGATCTCTCTCCTTTTCTGTTACTGGCACAACACCAACACCACAAAGCCACCAGCAATGTGGAAGACCAAATACACCCCTCCCACACCTTCAACAGCTGGGGCAGCTGGTGGCCTGGTGCTTCAGCTAGTGTCACCACTGAGGCTCCCTTGAGCAAAGGACCATCCCCACACACTGCTTCCCGGGCGCTGTGTCATTGGCTGCCCACTGCTTCACTTGGTGAATGGGTTAAAGGGCAGAGAAAGAAGTTCATATTGTTCACACTGTGTGCTGTGCTGTGGTGTGTTCATGTGTGACAAAAATGGCCACTTTACACTGTTCTGCCCCCTGCCATCTGAAAAACTGTACTTCACATATACACTAACACACTCCTTATCTGAACTGCTACCTCCTGAAGACAACGCATACAGACGTTCTCGGCCCTGCTGCTGCTATTAATTATTATCTACTTAATGCTGCTCTTAGGATATAGTATCTGTCATAACACTGTATTCACTCATATTAGTTGTATTACCTTAGTTGTATCATTATAGCTGTTCCTGCTCCTGTTGGCTGCGTTGGATGTCATCCTGTTCTGGAAAACATTACTGTTTGCTCTTGTATTTTTTCTTTTTTTCATCTTGCACTTCCTTCTTTTTACACACTGTGTAGTCCTTTTTGCACTTTGTGTAGAACGTTGGGGTCCTGGAGTAGCGTTGTGATCCTGGAAGAATGTTATGGTCCTGGAGGAACGTTGTGATCCTGGAGGAGCCTTGTGGTCCTGGAGGAGCGTTGTTTGGTACTGCTGTATGCTGTGTAGATGACCGAAATGACAATAAACATCTACTTGACTAGGTTCACTTTTGGGCTTGGGTAGTAAATAAAATGGCTATGTTTGCGTTGGAGATGTGACGCCTGGTTCCGTTCACCGCCACTGTACAGAGTCGCTACAATGAACCATTTAACTCTGACCCCCACTCTGAATGTTTCTCAAACACTGAATGAAGAAAGAAAGTTAAAAATATGAATTTCTTGCTATGTGTAGAACAGAAGTGACATTGTAGAACCATAGAGACTACATTTTCCAGCAAGGCTCTCGCATTCCAGACAGTTGCCTCACAGATCATCTGACCATGACCATATACAACACAGTCTGCCCAAGTGTAATTAGATCATGTTTGGTGTCTGAAGTTTTTTATTGGAGCTTTAAAGCTAGTATTGGGAAGTGAGACATGAAACATGCCAGACGTTCTTCCTTCAGACAGTGCTTAAGACCCCGTGGGCTTTAGTCACGTCCTCCAAATACATCTTGTAACCGGCAGTGTCTCTCTTTTCCTGATTTAAGATTCCTGTCAGAACACTTTGGACTGTTTTCCTTGACAGGGTTTAAATTAAGCCAAGAGTATGCCTTAATCTAGAATAGTTAATCATGGCCTAATAATTGGCTTTTACTAACACCTGGACTATAGAGTCTTGAACTAAAGTAAGCAAGATTAATTTTAACTCAGCTGTGCTTGTCTGAACCTGTGCTAATCTACCTCACTTTATACACCTTTCATAATACACTCTGGACTTTCAATAGTACCTGCTCCTTACCTTTTGTTTACTGCCACAACAGCCACACCTATGTCCTGTTATTTGATTTGATAAGCTATCATTTACACTCACTTAATGTGGTTCTATGCTGCTAACTGTCTCTCGTGCAATAATATACTTATGGTGTGATAGTAATGATTCCGGAAGGTTTACATCTCATTCACACTACTGTTACACTGCTGTATTGTATATTTATTGTATTGTTTCTGTTGTAACTTGCACTTTGTTCAATGCTGCTAACTGCCTCATGTGCAGTAATCACACTTATGGTGCAACACTAGTCACTCTGGAAGATTTACATCCCGTCACACTATACTGTTACATTACATTACTGTACATTGTTGTGGTGTCTATTTACTGTGTTGTTTGAATTGCTTCTGTCGTAACTTGCACTCTGTTGAATGTTGAATATTGCTATATGTTACACTATGGTCCGTGGAGAAACGTCTCATCACACTATGTATGAGTTCACAGCTTCTGACGACAAGAAAGTAACCTTGAACCATAAACCTTGCATTTGCTGGACTAAGGTTGCCTGTAAAACATGGAATGGACCCAGAAAAGGCAAAAACTGTACGGAACTGGAGAAGCAAAACCAAGGAAGGCAATGGCAGTGAAAAAAATATAAATCCCCAGTTCCTCTGTAAAAGGTGCCACATGCCAAAAATCGTAAAGTTATGAGCACCTGCAGACATCTGCAGGCCGTCCTCTTTGGGTAACAGATGAAAGTCTGGGTTCCTTTACTTTATTTACTTTATGCATTTGAAAATGATCTTGAAAACTAATTTGATCAAAACATTACAGTGCATCACTTCTGTCAACAAGAACTAGCTGGTGGTCTCGGGGTGCTCTTGTGTCTATCATACCCCTCGGCTCTGCCCTTTCTAGCTAGGCTGGTATAGAGAGCCATGCCGGAGTCTCTACTTGCACTCCTTACAGTTATAAATCTTACCCTGTAAACTTAAGCAGAACTAACTCTGTTCTCTGTTTTTTCCGAGGGAACAGCTGCCCAACTGATCTGACCTTCCTGGGTCTGCAATTGCTGGAGCCCCCTGCCAAAATGTCCTCGAGTGGTTCACCTGCTTTCGACTGCACTAGCTCCTCCCCAAGACAAGGGCAACTGCTGTTTAAAGCTCCGGCAGAGATTGTTGTTCCTGTTCCAGTTGTTATGGACCAGAGACTCACAGCCACACTTCCAACAAAATCTACCCTTATTGACTTCTAACTGTCCCAACTCTGTTAGCCGTAGATGGCCAATCTGTCAATACGTTTGTTCATGAAGTTCTTCATTTGTTTGTTATCCCCATAGAGACTCTCTTTTCTTTCCCTCCAGGTTGACCAGAGGAGGATGGGTTCCCCTTTTAAGTCTTGGTTCCTCCCGAGGTTTCTTCCTCCAGCTTAAGGGAGTTTTTCCTCTACTCTGTTGCCTCTGGCTTGCTCACTAGGGGCTCGGACCTGGACCCTGTAAAGCTGCTTTGTGACAACTTGGTTGTAAAAAGCGCTAGGAAAATAAAATTGAATTGAACTGAATTAAGGCCACTCCAAGGCCTCCTTAATCTTTCATTTCTATGAGCGGCTCCAGGTTCATTTTGATGTTTTGGACCGTTGTCTTCTCGTAATGTCCAGATTCTTTTCTTCTTTAGTTTCTTCACCGACTGTGAGACATTTGCTTCCTTGGTGTGTTGATATTTTGTCCATTATTATCCTAATTCTTCCCGCACCACTGGCTGTCAAACAAAGAATAGAAGGTTTCTTCTTCTGTTTTTCTCTTGGCTTAAATTTGCAGTTTTACCCCAGACTTTTGTGATGAGATCACACTTGGGGTGACTTTTGGGGGTGGCCGTCCCAAGTACAAGATGTTTGTGTGACAAAACTATACAGTGGGCTGGTGCATCAGTATTCCCATGCTAGCCAAATTTTCCTGTAGGTTGCTTGGCGGTGATATGGGGTTTTCGCTTTGCATACTTGACCAGTATATGAGCATTTTTTTTCTTGGTCTTGGTTATAAATTTGGGATTTGGTTTGTTTTTCAGAACTGAACTGGATCAAATTTAACTCAGAGTCAAAAACTGCATCAACTAAAAAATGTATATATATATTTGTGATACACTGTCAGAAACCATTTAAACATGGGTGTCACGCTGTAAAAATAGTGTCAGTTTAACCTAGGGAATGAGGTGTCCTCATTGAATAATTTAGCTTAGGTAATGAATAATAAAGCTAATAAGCTGTAGTTTAAAAGCTTAAAGAAAGCACAGCAGAGGCCACACAACTGTCCACTGGGTCTTAATGCCTTCATTTAGAGGAACCTGAATGAGAACTGAGGCTGAATTGATTTAATGACTTCGCCATTTTGAAGAACAGTGAAAAGTTGTTCCGGAGACCTTTGTACAGTTCACATATTTCTCTCTCTCTCTCTCCCTCTGTCCCATTCTTTTCTCTCTCTCTCTCTCTCTCTCTGTATCTCCCTCTGTTCTTTCCTGACATCCTCTCAACCACTCCCCCTTTCACTGTCTTTATCTCTTTTTCCCTCATTCTTTCTCTTGTTCTCTTCTCTCTCTCTCTCTTTCTAGCTCTCTCTTTCTCTCTCTCTCCTTCTATCTCTCTCTCTTTCTCTGTCTGTCTCTTTCTCTCTCTCTCTCTCTGTCTCTGGAAGTACTGACTGTGTGGATGCAACACAAAAATAATCAGTAGAAGCCAAACTGTTTTCTCTTGGTTTAATGGGGTATGGCAGAAAAGTGGAGATTCCGGTCAGAAGTTCAGAGTATTTCCCATCAGGCCTTTCAGTCCTAGACTTCCCCAGCAAGTGTTCAGACGGTCTGTCTGCGTGTGGATGGCTCTTTTATTTGTGTAATCAGACTGTCTGCCCCGACTCCCTGTGTGGTTTCCCTGGTTGTTCTGTGCTGACGAGAGTTTTGGCCCTGCAGCACTTTTTACTGAGCTTTCTTTCACATGAGGCTAATTAATCAGATGAGGCCTGTAGTACACCAGCGTCATTTAAAGATAAAGGAATGTTTACATACAAGTCAGTATTTTACCCTGTAATTGACTTTAGCCCTCTAACTGGTTTGGGTTTCAATAAGAATAATGCTAATTCAGCATTCTAAAGCATAAAGTGTCCATTTGTCAGACATGAACACACCACAGCACACAGTGTGAACGGTGTTAAATTCTTTCTCAGTATTTAACCCATTCACCAAGTGAAGCAGCGGGCAGCCAGGAACACAGCGCCCGGGGAGCAGTGTGTGGGGACAGAACCTTGCTCAAGGGTAGCTTAGTGGTGCCACTAGCAGTCCTGGAATTCAAACCCATGGCCTTCTGATCACTGGGGCAACTCCCTAACCACCAGGCCACCATGCAGTTGTTGGAACCTCTATGCAGTTTTTATTATTATGTTATCAAACCCTAGTAGATACTCACACTTTAAACCAGGGATGTCAAACTCCGGTCCTGGAGGGCCGGTGTCCAGCACAGTTTGATGGTTCCCCTCCTCAAACACATTCACTAAGCCTGACAATTAACTGGCAAGGTGAACCAGGTGTTTCTGAGCAGGGAAATCACCAAAACGTGCTGGACCACGGCCCTCCAGGACTGGAGTTCGACACCCCTGCTTTAAACCGTCTCTGAACATCATGGTGGACATAGTTAAGTAGCTGGTCTTCGGTTCTTCTTCTCATTTTGATAGACTTGTACTTTACTCAAATATTTTTGAAGTGAACAGTAGTACTTTTACTTAATTACACTCAGTTTTTTCTCCTTGTATTTTCATGTTGACCTTCAAAGTATTTGTTTCAAATCTCAAGGGCAAGGAGTTTTTCTTTTCTGATTCTCCTCAGTCAAAAGTTTTCTACATTTGCATGTTACTCAATTAATATTTGCTAAAAACACTCAATATTCTTAGCCAATGAATACATTTACAGTATGTTCACTGTTTGAGTTCCTTTATTAGCCAGAAATTTTTATTCATCACTACTGACCTACAAAAAGTCACCTAATATAATTATAATCTTGAACACCAGACAAAGATATTTAACAAGCTATTAAGGCACAGCCAGTGGAATGAAACAGTTAACGAGTGCATTTAAAGTTAAAGGACAGTCTAGAATTTGACTCTGCATCACCACACAACCAGTTAATAGAATGTCAGACATGCACTGTTACTGATTCTTTCATCTTATAAAGAGAATAAATGAGAATAAAAATCTGCAGTTTCTGAAATAAATGGAAAAGTGGTAAAAACCTGTAGTGTTGCAGCAACCGCAAAAGTAAGATCTTCATTTATTCAGGCCAAGATCACAGAACATGCATCCATCCATCCATCATCTGAACCGCTTATTATTAACCGGGGTTGGTTGGGAGGGTTGCTGGAGTCTGTCCCAGCACCCATAGGGCAAAAGGAGGAAAATCACCCTGGAGAGGTCACATGTCCATCGTAGAGATCACAGAACAGTGAGAAGAAACTGAGAAGCTGATCTTCATGACCTTAATGATCTTAAAGGAATGTACAGACCAGGCCCACTTCATACAGAAAGGACCCTCAGCCACCCCGGATAGTTATGAAACCAGGATCTTCTTGTTGAGAGGCGACAGCACCACCATGCTACCCTGCATTCAATCATTTAGATAGAAAAACCTGGAACGTCAGTGTGTTTTACAGCTTTTCTCAATTACTTTTCTCAATTACTTTGGCTTGAAGATGAAAGAACCAGAACCTGAAGGCCAGAACAACGATGAATCATTTGGGTGGGAAAAGGCCACCCCTGCTCAACTCTAGATCTGACCATGGTACAGAGCGTATTCGTTACACATATGTAATGGACAAGTCTGTGTAAACCTTTAAAACAAATAAAGAATTATGAAAAATTATATGCTTACAATGACTTTGGCTTTATGTGACATAAGAACACCAAACAAAGCTCAGCATGACGTCTGACATGTTCAGCATCAACACAAACCGGCAGAACTTCCATATAAGGGGTTGTTTTGCCATATGACGATGATTTACCATTTCTTGCACTTCTGACATGGATCAGTGCTCATGTTCTAAGGGTTAATTATCGTTCTCTGGCATCTTGAACTAACTGTGAGCAAGCAAGAGACATTTGACTCAAAGATCCAGTGCTTTACAGTCATCCGGTCAGGATGCAATAAAGACAGGAATTACTTTTTCCATCTCAGACGGAGACAGGAACGATTTAAGTCTGGATCTCAGCTGAAAAAACTGCCTTGACCACTTCTATTTATGAAGTTTTAGTGAAAAACTGCCACTGGATTCTTTGCTTGTGCTCTCACAAAAAAAAAAATTTAATCAAAACCACCAAGCTCTTGGAAGAATTGGACGAACATCTAAGTTTTAAAGTCATTAAACTGTTTTTGGGCGTGCTTATGAACAAATCTTAAGGGAAGATGAAAACATCTGCATGACAATGACATGGTATGCTAACATAAGGCATGTGCTAAGGGGAGCCAATATCAGAATCAGAATAAGAAAACACACAACTAGAAAACAGAACAGGCCCCAGAATGGAACTCCACGTCTTGGCAGATGAAGAAAAGGATTTTCCGAAATTAACTGAGAATGTCCTAGTTTTAACATAAGGAATAAATCAGTTTACTCCTGCACAGCGTTCCAGGCTTTCTGTGTGAAGGTCATGATCAACAATGCTGAAAGCGACATGTCCAGCAGGTCCAGAATGGAGAAACCACCAGAATCCATGAAAAGCTTAACCTTGAAAAAGTGAGAACCAGAACCTGAATATTCTATACTATACTATAGTATACTATTCTACACTAGATTACACTATTCTGTTCTATTCTGTACTATCTATTCTAATCTATTCTATATTGTTCTGTAATGAAATAGGCTCAAACACCCCCCACAATCCTTGATGTATGTCCCTCTGGATAAGGGCATCTGCCAAATGCCGTAATTGTAATTGTAATTGTAAGGATACATGACTCATAGTATACATGAATAATTGATAATAATCGTTATTATTAACATAAAGAAGTAGAATGAAGTGTGCTTCTGCTTGACTGGAATACATACGTGCACTGTGCTCTTTGTAAATAAGATCAATGACCCCGGCCTACCTCTGTTATTGGCATAGAGCTCAAAAACACTTCAAATAAACCTCTGCTCTTTTCTGTTTTCCCTTTGAGTGCTGCCAGCAGTGTGAACACAGGCGACTCTGTCATGGCCTTGATGCTGCTTCTCAGGCTCTGGTCTAATTACAAACACATCCTATGGAAGGTTTTTGTTTTCTCTGGGCTGTAGCTGCCTGAAAACCTTCTCTTACTACACAAAGAGCATTTGTATTGAGGTGAAAGTGCTTTTACAAGAGAAAGGGCAAAACGGGGGAGAGATTTCATGGCCCCCCAGACCAGAGTTTGGCTTTTATTCAACAGGATGAGGGCAGGACAATCCTAAGCATTCTTCAGATTCCTCTAAATCAGAGGTCCCATTCTGTTGTTCTCGCACTTCACCAGGCATGTGTGGGACGAAACAAAACTGGACCTAATTTTCTGTTCTTCAGTAAGTGAAAGCCTGGAAAGCATGAATTCGAAGTGGACAGCTGTGCTAAGCTAATCAAATTATCCAAATTAATCTGGACATTTATATTAGCTGTCTTTCTTTTCTATTTAAAATAGGAGCAACTTTTCCTGATGAGCAGCACGATCCTGACCAAATGGGTGAAGTAGGCAGTCGCACTTTAGGAAGGACGCTAATACTTCTACCCCTCTTGGCTGCACTGGTGCCTCCCAAAGCTATTGCAAAACTGGACCCCCCCCATCCCCAATGGATAGTTGTGCAGCCCCTCGCTTGCAAATATTTCATACTGATGTTCTGCAGATGTTTAAACAGTCTTGGGTTAAAGTTAAAACGCCTCCTAAAAACTGTGACGTACTAGCATGCTACCACAGATGTCACCGGGATAAACTCTTCCAGGATAAACTGCTGAGTTTTCATAGGCTGATGTTCCCAAAGTATCAGAACAGGGTGGTAAACGGTGCAGGTCCATGGAGGCTTGATAGCTTCAAATGGTTTATGATGTTGTTACGTTTTACTGTGTGTATGCAATAAAATAATATAATAATAAACACATGTTTGGGGTTTAATTTCCCTTTAAACATCAGTCGTCAGTGAAGGTCTGACTAAGTATTCACACATCAGATCCTTGCAAAATGAAATATATATACACCCCCCCCCTTTACCCACTATGTTTCCATTAGCTTGAATTCAGCCCACATCTGCATCATAGCATCATCACTGTACTGGGCCTATCGCTGCGCCAGTTACAGCGTCTGGGAATGATCATGGTGCCTGTTTTTTCCTGTGAGTCAACCTCCAAACTTGGCAGGACACCCTCGCCAGCCGGACATGTATGGCCGAGTAAACCTGCGTGCTGGAGTTTGTCGTTTCCTTTTTTATTGCATCACACGCTGATTCATAGGCTGCAGTGTGTGGTGTGGTTTCCTGTTTCTTCTGGTGGAGCTCTGCCCTTTCTCTTTGAGTGGAATTTTCTCTTCCAGCCTTTAACTCATTCAGTGCCAAGCAGATATGCTGGGTGGAAAGGGACAAAATTAGCAACAGGTTTTGCTCCGTTGTTGGACGCCGCTTTAGGATGAGCTGCTGCACAAACCTGGGAAACGTCTTGGGAACTGTGGACCAGATGAAATGTCATGTCATGTCATGTCAAGTCAAGTCAAGTAGGTTACTGTCATTTCAACCACATACACAGTGAAACCAAACAACATTCCTCCAGGAGCACAATGTTCCTCCAGGTCCACAACGTTCCTCCAGGACTACAATGTTCCTCTAGGACCACAGAATTTCTCCAGGACCACAACATTCTCTCAGGACCACAACATTCCTCCAGGATCACAATATTCCTTCATGGCCACAACGTTCCTCCAGGTCCACAATGTTTCCCCAGGACCACAATGGTTCTAAAGGAACACAACAAGTGCAGGACAGGATTGCACAGAGTGCAAAGAAAAAGAGAGTGCAAGGAAAACACAAGAGCTACAAAACAACAGGACAAGACAAACGTTTAGTGCAGTCGACAGATACAATATTTGTAGCAGTGGAATCTTTAAGTGTGCAAATATAGCAGCAGCAGGACAGAGAATGTGCAGTATATAATAAATAGAGGAAGTTACAGAGGCAATCGGAGTACAAGTTGTTAGTAAGGCAGAACAGATCAGTGTGTGTGAAGGAAGAATTCTTGAAGAGACGTGAGTAAACATGAAAATGGGTTTGTAGCAAGTTGCACGCATCTGAAAGCATCGTGCTTAATGGAACTTCCATTCACTGCTGCTGATATTGCCTCTGGCAGTATTTAGGTGTTAGGACTGTAATCTCATAATTACTGTAGTATGTATATGGTAGTATGTGGAGATCCCCCAACTTGACTTGCCTGGATATGCCTGGATGTTTGCGCCTATTTAGCACACATACATATTTACATACATTTAAATAAACATACATTTAAATATGACCGGCCATAAACTGTTTGGAGAGAATTACACTGACAACACTGTTACCATGTACGGTTTAGGTACAGCACGGTTCCTGTATGCCTCTGGAAAACTGTCTAAAGTGAAAGCCTGAAGAGCTTGAGCCCCCAGTGGACAGCTGTGCTAAGCTAATCAAATTATCCAAATCAATCTAGACATTGATATTGGTTGTTTTTGTTTGTTTATGGTTAAAATTAGTGCAGTATTTCTTGATGAGCAGGAAAGGTGTGCCCATATAGATAAAAAAGACAGTAGTTGGAACTATATCCCCAGTAGGTGGAACTAGTAACCCTAGTAGTTGGAGCAATACCCCCACACCCACCCACCCTGGAAAATGATTGGCAGCCCCACTTCCCCAAAGTACTCTCAGTCAGACAACGCCCAACACCGCTGAATCAAAGCAATGTCAATCACTGCCTTACATTCTGTTTGCCTACAGGGGCAGAATGCCACTCGCCATCATGGCCGATGAGTCATTTAGTGAGTCTTGACACCTTCTTTTATTATCTGAAATGTGTCCAAAACATAAAAACAAACACAACATGAATTGAAGGGTGATTGTTCAGGTAGGTATAAGTTTATCATGAAATTGTCTTCATGTAAAATCTATTACATTTTTGCGTTTTATTATCTGTAAATGATAAAGAAATGAACACATTTTTTTTGGCCAATTGAATTTCCCCTCAAATCCCTTTGTAAAGCAGCAAGCATGAAAGCGTGAGTCAGCTTTTTTATGCAAGTTAAATTATTATTTAATTATACAGCTGAATGTTTTTTGTTTGTTAAACCACACAGTAACCTACGTATGAATCATTCAACCAGAACAAAGCACATCTAACTTAAGGCCTGAACCAGTGAAGAAACAGGTGCAGATGATTCCAGATGACCAGGCGGTGATCAGTATACTGGTGGTGCTGAATGCTGAGTGGTTGGAACACCTTTATCTAGGCACCTTGTACCCTTAGGCACATTGCGGCCTGTCACAGTAAAACATTTGTTCCCATTTCTTTAATTTAATCTACTCAGTATGCTAAAGATAAGACAGTTTGACAGGAATAAAATAGTATTATTGCATCAGCAAGGTGATTCAAAGCAAAATATAAAGCAATGAGGGGTGGCTCAAGACGTTTGCACAGTACTGTACACACCCACACACACACATATGTATATATATATGTGTGTGTGTGTGTGTGTGTATAGTACTATATATATGTATAAATAGCAACACTAGCTTCGTAATGGTTCGTTCCATTACCAGGCAACCACCAGCTCGGAACGACCCCCAGTGCACTTGTCCGACAGCAGCGTGTCATCCAATCAGAGCGGAGATGTAAATGAGATGTAAATGAAATGTCCTCGTGGTCCGGAGTGGCCGGGTCTTGGTGATCCGGTTGTGTGAGCCGAGCGCCGCGGCGTGTTTTTCACCTCATCGAAACTTCACGGGCTGCATGTTTGTTTTGGGCGTCGATAGGTTAAAAAAAAGGACGTGGGTGAGGATGACAAACGGGGGAGTTTAAAACCAGGATGGGAGGCAAGCTGTCTCGCATGGCGCACGCGGAGCTGAACCGAGAGGAGCGAGTCCAGCTCGAGACCTACAACATGCTACTGGAGGCGGACAACCTGCTGCATGCGCACCGCGCGCTCCGCCGCCAGCTGTGCGTCACACGCACAGCCGTCCTCATCCTCATCCTCCTGCTGTGCTCAACCTTCTGCCTGCTGTTCTTCATCCAGCACACTGGCTGCAGGGTAGGACTGATCACTGACTCGTACATACAAATATGCTGGTTGTGTATACATACATACATACATACATACATATATACATACACACACACACACACACACACACACACACATATATATTTATATATGTGTGTGTATATAAGAAAATGCAAGCGTGTGTGTATACACTACCACTCAAAAGTCAAAAGTTTGCACAATTATAATGTGAATCACCAGACGAGTGTGAGATATTTAATGGGCTCTTAAGTGATGGAACAGTGAACAGAAATTAGTCTACACCTGGACTCTGCATCACCATTCAACCAGCTAATAGAATGTCAGACATGCACTGTTAAAGATTCTTTCATAGGGAAATTTGTTTTATTTGACGTATTTTCATATTTTCAAAAACATGTGGTGTGCAAAATGTTTGACTGTTAATGTGTCTATAAATGCATCCATATATGTGTATGTATGTATGCATGTGTGTGTGTGTGTGTATATATATATATATATATTCCCATATATATATATG
>JBBPCZ010046907.1:0-13034 GCA_037974445.1 Brycinus macrolepidotus
TTTTTTCAAAATAAAAGATTTTTCAGACTCTGATAATCAATAAAATATTTTTTATTCTGTCTTTCTGTGCGGCCCGGTACGAAATGACTCACGGACCAATACCGGTCCGCAGCCCGGTGGTTGGGGACCTCTGATCTAAAACATAAAAAACAAAATCACTCATGAACTACCAGCAACAAAAAGGATTTAAATGGTGTTCACTGTCCCTAGACTTGTATATTACATAAAATTTGTGAGTAGATATTAAAGACACACTGCACGCAATGCGACATAATTAAAATTCTTGATGTGTTCTGCAAGGATAATTGGGAAACATCCTAAAGAAAGAAAAGAAAGAAAACACTAGGATTTGTGCCTTCAAATCTGCACAAATATTTCATGTCTAAGTTTCTTCCAGTCCAGGTTGTTACCTTAATGTCATTAAGAAAATAACAAAACATGTCAACCAAGATGATCAGGAGTGCCCAAACTTTTGCACAGGACTGTAGATCCACATACCTCTTCTGCAGTGCTTTTGGTGACTCTGAGCACCTCTATCAGAGACTCATCCTCCACAAGTGAGCCCTGTGTGCTTGTTAATCTATACAGCAGGTTATCCTCCAGCTCCTGCATCTTCCGCTTGTTGGATGTGACCTCTGCCAACATCTTTACTCTCTCTGATTCCATTTCCTTAGAAGGAAAAATTTAACCTGAAATTTAAATCTGGACCTTAACAGTTGTTCATCAGTGTTGTGCATATTCATTGTTGTCCAAAAATGGTAACTTTACAGAAGTTACATTGCCCTTCTAATGTAAGTCATTACATTAAAGAATTTGTAAGAGTTTGTATTCCAAGTTTTGAAGCAGCTTTATTGGCCATGAGTGTACCACACAATGCAAAGTGTCATTATTGTGTTCAAATGATGAAGAAAAATGAAAGCATTTTTTTAAAAAACGAAGACACATGGTTTTCTTAGGAAAGTGATAATGTGTACAGGCTGCAAATGTGTCATTCATTAAAACACACAAGACAGCTATTAGACAGCTATTCTTAGAACAGCACTCATACACATCTTTATAATGAGAGCACTCAACTTGGTCTCACCTGCCTCTCTGTGAGGATGACACGGCCAAGCAACTGATCCTCCAGACCCCTCATTGTGACAGTGAAGTCCACAATTGCAGTCTTTGCACTGATCTCAGGACTGTATGCTGGGTTGGCCAGTTTTGTGGTGATGTAGAGTGTGAATTCCTTCATTATATCCACCTCTTTATCACCCACTTTAACCTATATTGAGTGAGAAATATAATTTTGTGAACAGTTAATAAAAGAGACCTACTTAAATAGATGACACATTTTCTACACATGGATTGCCTCTTAATGCCAGTTAGTCTAGGCCAATAAAGTAATTTCACAATTTGTTCATGTCTTAGACATTTCAAATAATCATGAAATACAACCAGTTGTTATACTTTATACGTTGAGCCAGTTTTGATGAAGTTCTTCTCTAAAATGTTATCAAGAACAGGATCCAACTCTTCTCCAACATCTTCTATGAGTAGTGGCTTCCCAAGAGATAAGGAATCTTCAAGGTGAGCACGGAAATATTTGTGGTTTAAGGACGTCACCTGATGTCACAAGAAAAGTCAATTAATATTAGTATGTACAAAATGGATATAACATATTCTTTAATGGTTCCATTGTATGTTCCACTCATTTTTTGCTCTTCTTCCTCTATTACACATAGAGGAAAGCCCCCAGTTACCCAATAAGTTTGCACTTCTGACATGAAAATAAAACAGAGTACTCAAAAATATAATGGACACATATTTATTGTGAAGGAGCAATTTACACTAGCTAATCTGTTTTAGGAAACAAACTAACCAGGAACTTTGACCAAATGGTCGGCGGGGAAGTAGGCAGAAGAGGCAGAGAGAATTTAAAAAAATATATATTTTCAGTATGATAAGAGCATCCAAAATTCCAAACAAAAACTGTGCAAAAACAAAATAAATGTTATAAGTTATAGGTGTAAGTTAGCCAGGCTATGCCTCTTCAGACCATGCACCAAACTTCCTGTCCTGACAGACATGTCATCTTCTCCAGCTACACTCACATACTGAGGCCATGGAGCCTTATACAGCCCAAAGCTAGCTGTAGCCCCGCCCAACAGACAACCCCACTGTCAATATAAATAAATAAAAAAAATAAAAAAATAACAACATTATTATACTAAAACAAGAAACTAAAGAAGCAAATACAAAACAAACAACAACACAAAACCATTCATCCAATAGTCTTACGTACTGATAAAAACACAGTCAAAATGGTTTAACCGACCAAACCCCTCTATTTCAACCCAAGTGGTGCAGTCCCTCAGTTTCCCCACAAGACCCAGGAAGCTACATAGAGTTTGAATGGTGGTGAGTAAACAGAGATGTAATTAAAGTTTAAACCAATAAACAAATATGTTTTAACAGCCAGTGTGTTTCTTTACATTTCTTGATACTAGACAGAAATGAATACAGATGAGAGATGAAAATACCAATGAATATGGAGTAAGTATTTTAAATGTGATGTCATATAAACTTTCACGATGTAGACGTGCTGGTAGGCCTGTCCCAGCACTCTAAATAACAAAGTTGGGTGACCTAAAATTAAGTTATGTCAATGACTCATGAAACCACTTAAAAATTGCCTGCAAATGGCTGTCTATGCGCTGCATGCTGTGTAAGCGCCACGGCTCACTCCGTGACACTAACCTTAACTTTTTTTTTTTTAACTTAACATTTTGTGGTACCTCACCAACACTGAGGGTGTTCTTCCATGAAAGCTGAGGTTTTGCTCGGATAAATGAATGCAGGTCAACGCAGTTTACTGATTTCTCTGCACTGACACACCAACCAAACCTGATAATTAACCGATGAGTTGACAGGATTTACATTTGCAGCATTTGGCATATTCTCTTAACCAGAGCAATGTACATTACATTAGTAAGCCTAGATTTAAAATTAGGAGCTGCTAGTAGACTAAGATTTTACCAGAGATGCAGTCAGTACTCCACCAAGGCATTATTAGGTCACACACGCACCGAAGAACAGTTTTTGTTTGTTTGTTTATTTGAGAAGTAATTAAGTTAGTCTATGACATGAACATATAGTTGTTATCCTAAGTGCTCAGTGAACAAAATAAGTGAGGAAACTCAACAAACTGTGACAGAATTCTGACTGCATCTAAAATGGTATATGGTATTGAACACAAGTTAAGTGTTCTCAAGAAGAGTTCCCCCACTCTTTACAAAGAGGTTAAGCTGCCTGACATTACTTGAAAAGTGGAGCATGTGCTGTTTTTGTGCATACATATTTTCTCAATGAGGGCAGGCTTTTGGAGCTCTGTTTACTGAAGGGCAGAACTTTCCTCATAAATGAATAAAAATTTTATTTTTTAACCAGTAAACTATTTCTTCGACTCTAGCTGCAAAGATCATCAGGGTCACTCTCCCCTCTGTTGCAGATATTGCAGACAAAGCCACCAGCATTGTGGATGACCCCACACACCCCTTCCCACTTTCTTCTCCCTCCTTCCATCTGGCAAAAGGTTCTGTAGCATATGGGCCTTCATTGCCAGAATGGGAAACCTCAGACCATCGGACTCCTCAATCAGGACTGAATCACAACCTGTACCCTCACACAAACACATCCCCGAATTGAATTGAACTTCTTCCTTCTCCAAACACAACAGCATACACAAAATCTTACACCCCAAGTGCCATTGTATATACCTTTCATTTATTACATACTGCACATTTTTTATCAAGCTACTGCTATTGTTTGCACAATTATGTATTTGTTGTTATCTTCCTTAATATTTGCATTTTTGCACACCTCAATGACTCTGCTGCTAGAACACAGTATCTGACATCATACTGTATTCATTCAAAACTAATACTGTAACTACTTTTTTCAAAAGCACTGTATGTTGTCTCTTTTGGTTCTCTGGGTTGCATGATGGTCCTGGAGAAACGTTGTTTCATTTCACTGTGTACTGTGTATACAGCTATAATGACTATAAACTGACTTTACTCGTTATCAGTTAACCTACCTTTTATACACTACTAGCTTCACCAGAAGTCTGAATGTTCATGTTAAAGGAAATTAGTTTCTTGTAATTTAATTTTAACATGACTAAAAACCATATATAGAAGTGCCCTAAGTATTAAACAGAAAACAGAGCTTAAGTTCACATCCTTTGAAATTCTATTCCTTAACATAACGAATCTAGAAACAAATAAGATCTCTTTCTCCCTGATTACTGTCGACAGGCCACCAGGGCCATATTCAGAGTTCTTACAAGAATTCAGCTGTTTCCCAGCAAATTTATTAGTACACAGCGATAAAATAATTGTTGGTGATTTTAATGTTCACTTTGACAAAGAACAGGATCCTCTGAAATCTGCATCTGCTTAAGGTCTAGATACGGTTGGCTTTACCCAATATGTAACAGGTAAAGCCACCTCTAATGTAAAAATGTCAGACAGAAAAAGCTTGCCCCTTGGTATAATGATCAAACATGTGCCTTAAAGCAAAATGTTTGAAGACTTGAGCGTAAATGGTGATCAAACAAACTGGAATCTTTCCACTCCGCCTTGTTTATCTACCAGAAACATTTAAACTAGCAGTTATTAAGCCTCTGTTAAAAAAAAATGAATCTTGATCCATGCTCTCAAATTATCTTAATTTAATTATTTTCTAATCTACCATTTCTATCTAAGATTTTAAAGAAAGTCATGGCCTACCAGTTATGTTCGTTACTAGATAAGAACCATATATATGAAAAATTCTGATCTGGGTTCCTAGACAGTAAATGTCTTTTACTGTCCGCTGACAAACGATTTGTTTCTTTTCTGGTTTTGCTTGACCTTAGTGCGGCATGGACCACTCTACTCACTGCTGTGGTCACATGCTTGATTTAATCTTGACTCTTGGTGTTAATGTGGATAACATAACTATTCTTCCTCAGTCCACAGTAATTTCAGATCACTACATATGAACTTCATCTTAATCATAATGTAAGCACATCCCCCTGCTTTCGTATTAGTTGTACAATACCATCTGCCATAGCCCATAGTTTTATTGAAAATCTCCCAGAAAACCCCATTTGGCACTCTATCTTGTCCAGCAGACTTAGATAACCTAACTGAATGCTTCAAGAACTCTCTACGTCACACCTCTAAGATGTTAAAAAGTCAGACAGAAAAAGCTCGCCCCTTGGTATAATGATCAAACATGTGCCTTAAAGCAAAATGTTCGAAGACTTGAGCGTAAATGGTGATCAAACAAACTGGAATCTTTCCACTCCGCCTTGTTTATCTACCAGAAACATTTAAACTAGCAGTTATTAAGCCTCTGTTAAAAAAAAATGAATCTTGATCCATGCTCTCAAATTATCTTAATTTAATTATTTTCTAATCTACCATTTCTATCTAAGATTTTAAAGAAAGTCATGGCCTACCAGTTATGTTCGTTACTAGATAAGAACCATATATATGAAAAATTCTGATCTGGGTTCCTAGACAGTAAATGTCTTTTACTGTCCGCTGACAAACGATTTGTTTCTTTTCTGGTTTTGCTTGACCTTAGTGCAGCATGGACCACTCTATTCTATTAGACAGACTGGAAAACCTGGTCGGAGTCACTGGAACAGCCTTAACCTGGTTTAGATCATACCTGACTGACCACTATCAGTTTGTAAGAGTTAAGGGGGAATCCTCAGCACTCTTAGGACCTCTTTTATTTACTTTGTACATGCTGCCATTAGGTATGATTATCCGGAAACATGGGATTAGCTTCCACTGCTACGCAGATGACACACAACTTTATATCACTGCCAACCCAGATGATAAACATATATTAAATAAGACTGAGAACAGCATTAAAGATATAAAAGACTGGATGTCACATAACTTTCTCTTGCTCACGTAGATAAAACAGAGGTCCTTCTTCTAGGTCCTAAAGCTGCTAGAAACAAACTGTCGGGTCTAATGCTTGATCTAGCTGGTTCCTCAGCTTCTCCAGTGTCAACTGTAAAACATCTCGGTGTCACTATGGATCCCGATCTTTCATTCGACGCACATATAAGCACTGTTACCAAAATAGCTTTCCTTCATCTATGAAATATTGCTAGGTTAAGATGTGCACTACCCCTCCATGAAGCAGAAAAATTAGTCCACCCCTTTATTACTTCCAGACTCGATTACTGTAACAGTACGCTGTCAGGCTGCTCCAACAAGAACCTAAACTTCAATTAGTCCAGAATGCAGCAGCTAGAATCCTCACTAGAACCAGGAAATTCAACCACATTAGCCCAATATTATCAAGACTTTATTAGCTTCAGATCAAATTTCGTATTGACTATAAAATCCTATTATTGACATATAAAACCTTGAACAGCCTCACACCTGAATACCTCTGTGAACTCTCTTACTATGAACCTCCATGCTCACTCAGATCTCAAGGTGCTGACTATTGACTCGTCGCCAGAATTATGAAAGCTTCAGCAGGGGGAAGAACGTTTTCATATAAAGCCCCCCAGCTCTGGAACACCCTTCCAAATATTGTTTGACAGTTTTTAAGTCTAGGCTGAAAACCTATTTGTTTAGTCAGGCTGGGAGCTAGGAGGTGGAGGGCACAGAGAATTCAAGTAAACTGGGATGCTGGTGCTACTCCTCATGTTCGTTAAGGTTTGTTGATAGTGGAGTGGAGGTGCGCCGGTGCCTCAGGGTGCTCTCATGTCTATCTTACCCCCTCGGCTCTGCCCTTTCTAGCTAGGCTGCTATAGAGAGCTATGCCGGAGTCTCAACTTGCGTTCCTTACAATTATAAATTATACCCTGTAAACTTAAGCAGAACTAACTCTGTTCTCTGTTTTTCCCAAGGGGGACTGGTGCACATTTGTCTAGCATGACTGATCACCATTGGGTGACCACCTTCCCAGTTCTGCAATCGCTGGGGCCCCGTGCCAAAATGTCCTCGACTGGTTCGGCTGCTTTCGACTCCCCACATGCTCTTCCCCCATCCAAGGGCAACTGCTGTTTAATGTTCTGGCAGAGCTTGTTGTTCCTGTTGTTGTGGACTAGAGACTCTCAGCTACTCTTCTAACAAAATCTACCTCTATTGACTCTTAACTGTACCATTTCCGTTAGTCGTAGATGGCCAATCTGTCGTACACGAAAGCCTTGTCTTGTTAGTTATCCCCTCTCTTTCTCTTTGTCTCAACCAGAGGAGGATGGGTTCCTCCAAGGTTTCTTCCTCCAGCTCAGGGAGTTTTTCCTCGCCTGTGTTGCCTTTGGCTTGGTCACTAGGGACTCGGACCTGAACTTTGGTTGTAAAAAGCGCTATATAAATAAAATTGAATTGAACTGAATAAAAAACAGAAAGTCTGTATGAGGACTTTGGTTATTTGATCTCAATTAGGCTTATTGGAGGCTTTCCCCTATGTAATATATAAGTATACACATGTATTATATAAATAGAAACATAATATAAATACAGTATAAATATATGTCCTTTATTTTCATGCATTTCTTTCAGGTAAATACCTGTAGGTTATTGTTAGTCTCACGGTTCTTAATCCAGGTTTTTCCCTGGCCCTGCGGGTCGATGAGAAGGGGATAGCGGGAAGCCTCAGTGACAATGATACCATTCTGAATCGATAAGTCATCATTGGGAAGGCCTTGAAGGTTCCATTCACCTACTGTGGCATTGTCCACCAGCATAGTGATGAGGTTCAGGTTCTAAAACGAAAACCAGCATAAGATGATGACAGACAGAACATGAATACTTTATGTAAATTTTAAATAAAAATAAATAAATTATTTTATAAATTAATTATTTGGTCTTAACATTGTTTATTACATTGCCTTTAAAATACAGCCAGGACCTACTTGACTGTATGGAATATGATTAGCACTCATTTCTTTCTTCCACTGTTGTAGAAGATGATTACGGTACTCCTGGTTGAAAGGACCGGCATAGGACAGAAATCCCGTAGCCAGTAACACATCTCCTGGTAAATGCTTGATTTGTATCTGGAACCCAGTACTGCTCTCTGTCCAACGAATCTAACACAGAGACAGACTCTCAAATATTTGAGTGTTTTTAGACCAGTACCTCTAAAAATTCATATGAAGCAAACTTTAATATAAATATATACTCATTCACATTACTCTTATTAAGTTCATCTTAGTCTTCAGTTCATCTTATTAAGAATATCGTATTAGATTAGTATGAATAGTAGAAATTCTAAATAATTCATTAATGACTCCCGTATTTTAGGAATGCAAAACACTCCTTAGACAAAGACCAAACTGTGATGAATTTGTCTCAAAAAGGACATCAACTATTTTACCTTGATTGTAATTCCTAAGTAACAATGAGAGCGTCTTAAAATGTATACTAACACTATTAATCTGCATAAAGCAATGTGTCCTCTAACCTTCTCTCCACCAAGTCCATCAATGAGTGCCATAGCATTAGACATTTTTCTGCGGCATCCTTCTGCATCTTCCAACAGTGTTTGCTTCTCCCTCACTGCAGCATCATAAAGTGCCTGTGTTGTATATTAAATCACACAGTGTTATCCTTTTCATTTGTTTATTGAACAAAAGGATCTAGTATTAATGTCTGTGTCTGAAAAAGTTTGTAAAGTCACTGTAGGAGACAATAAGAGTCTAGAGGTTCAATAAATTGGATGACAACTTGCTGTGAGTACAGATAGCCCTGCCCTCTTTAAAAAATGATCCCTCACCTGGAGTGGTCGACTAACAAAAATCTCACCAAGAATAAGGCGTGAAGTACTCTGGCAGATCATAAGGAACCCCAGGGCAATGCCTAAAGAGCTGCAGGCCTCTCTTACACTTGCTAATGTCAGTGTTCATGAGCCCATCAGGCAACACTGAGTAAGAATAGTGTTTAAGGGGGGATAGCAAAGACAAAGTCACTACTCTCCAAGAAAACATTCTAGAATGACTAGAAGACTATTCTTTGACTTTACCTTTTAACTTAAATAAAAAACCAAACACTACAGCGCAAGAATCTCATTCCAGCATGAAAAATGGTATCACGGTCCACCAACAGTTGAATCACATCTGTAAGGGGAACGGCCCAAACAAAATAGTTCTTCTTATGCATTTTTATTAAATAGATCACAAACATTCTCACATTCTAATCATATTCAAATAATTCTAAAGGGTTTACAGACTTTCTTTTACAAAATAAACCTGTCTACAAACCTGTGCCTCATCCAGTTCCTTCTGCTTGGCATCTAGCTGTTCCTGAGCTTTTGACAGTTCATCCTGAGCCACAGCTAATCGGGCCTCCTGCAGCTTCAAGTTAGCCTAAGAATATGCAAGTTCAAAATCAAGTTGTGATGGCACAAAAGACTATACACACATTCACATTACCATTAAAACAATTCTAAAATAGAAACAATGCTTCAGATTCAAGGCAACTAAAGACTCACTTTAAGTGGCAAGACTTCTTTATTGATGCCAAAGAAGTCTACCATAGCCTCAGTCCAGGAGCAGAGTCCAGCCACATTGCCACAAATCCGTTTGGCTGCCTCTAAATTATAATCCTCCATACTCAAATAAGGCGCAAGGAGCTCAACTACCTCCTCTGTGATGGTGTCCTTTTTAGAGAAAGAAACAGATGAATTATGTCTCTGGATTATTATCTGGCAATGTCTAGTGAATAGCATTTTTTGAGCCACAGTGTTAAGTGCTCTTCTTTTAAAGGACAGAAAGATAACATATTGTGTGTCACAAATATCCTCTTCAAAGTCTGTATAGAGTGATGATACAGATTCACAAGTTTTGATTTAATAACTCTTTCATAACAGAAGCATTATTGTGACATCATATTTCTTTACAGACTTTGGAAGGGTATATAATGGCACAGTTGCACAATTAGTATGTTCTGTTATTTGATATTACCCAGCTTTACTCTTTAACATACTGTAGAAGACAGATTAATAATCAATCAAATTGTGACAATGTATTACTTAAAGAGAGACTTAAAAGGTTGAAACAGCTCCCAGTGATTTTATTTTTAAGAACACTACTGTTCTTCTTATTTTTATTAGTATTCTTTTTATATCCAAAAAAGACACTGCTTCTCATCTGATCTTGTGTGGAATTTTAGAACCGTTCCAATGTCAAAATGACTGCTAATATCCCCTTCATTGTGCGTGTACACAGATTATAGATCAGATAATCAGGGGTAGAGTACTGATCGCTTAAAAATTTTAATTTTTGTGGTCAAGTCACCTCTGTACTATATAGAGAGGGAAAGCGGATGGTTGAGTCGCCTTCAAAATGTGTGTTGGAGAGAGAGTCAGTGACATCATGGGTAAGGAGTCCGGAAAGGGAAAACAAATACGGAGAAAAAACGCGGAGCAAAACACAGCAGACTCATAAACGAATTTCAAGACACTAAAGAGACGTGACTCACTGTTTGTTGTGGTTTAATTAAAAATAATCAGCCTGTGAACGCAGCTACTTCAACTGTCCTTAATCATAAATGGCTTGGTAAGAGCTGGTGCATTCAGCCCCCCCCCGTGGTGCCGCGATAAAAAATTTTATCGCTGAAAAAAATTTTGCCCATAAAACCAATGTTTGGGTGTCTCCAAACACTGGTTTTATAGCAACCGCGCAGTCACTCTTCGCATTTTCTTACAGAAATGCATCTAGTTTAGAATTCAAATCCTAAGATGGTTTCAGAATGCAAACTAACCTTATTAAAGTTGAGCAGCATGTTGAGAAAAGCAGAGTTGTTCATGAGTTTAAGGGCTTCATTCCAAGAGGGTCTCAAGCAGGGCCTTTCAGGGTCAATGGTGACTGTATCCACCCGGCGCTGGAACAACAGAAGTACGCAGTCCATGATGCGCATGATCAGATGCGGAGGTTTTCCAAGCTTACGCACTGTTGCAATGTCTGCTGGCTTAATTGTCTGCAAACAGCAGATGAAAATGAGATCAGTGCAAACATAGAGTATATTAAGAGAAGCACTGGAAAATATTACTGATGTGTTTAGTAGGTGATCAGGTCCAACTTCCAGAAGCGTGAATGCTGGTACTTGTGTCTGTTGGATTGTTTCTGTGGGAATTTGTGCCCAGTGAGTCAAAAGAGCATCTGTGAGGTCAAACAGTGATGTTGGACAGGAAGCTCTGGCTCAGGATTAATATTCCAATTCACAAACTGACCACAAAAATGGCACCTATGACTGTGTCATGCTTTAAGTCACTGAACTCTTCAAGACCTGTACTCAATAATTAGGAGGAACATTGAAATATTGCTAACTTTCAAGAATGTTAAATACTTCAGCAAGGCACTGTATAAACTAAAGTTCTATCATTTATTGTCATTACTGTTATTATATGAAATTATTGTTTTTATATTCTTTACCAAAATAATAAAAATGTATGATGAGTAAAGCACAAGGCTTATCAAAATCTGCACACTCACCTGCAGTGCAGCTTCTGCAGCAGCTAGTGCAGGTTTTGCTGCTTCCAGTTTGTACTCTGCTGCTTTCTTATCCCCTGCTATTTCATCCACAATGGCCTGGGCCTTGTCTTTCACTTTTTGTACCTGTGTCTTGACCTTCTCAGCTGCCTTTGCTTTGATGGCAACCTCTTGAAGGACTGCATCTGCTTTATGAGATGCCACTTCCAGCTCCTGCTCTTTCACTGCCAGGTCTTTGGAGAGTTGATTCACAGCCTGTTCTGCTTCCTTTAGTCTATCGAGACCTGCAGAAGGTATCTATGTGCTTATAAAGTTGTACCCATGCAATACTAAAGAAGTATCAGTTGATTAATAATAATGATTACTACTACTCAAGCATGTACCACCCTTAATTAAAGCCAGGTGGGATATGTTTCATATTATATCACATTTAACACATATTAACACATTTCTACATGTAGGTATGTGCAGTCCGAGGCTAATGCATACCTGTGTTCATGCGTTCTGCCAGCATTCCCACATTTGCAATCTTTTCAGAGTAAATGGCCTGGTATCCTTTGATAAAAGATAAGTATGATTTGGGTGTCACATAGGTCTGTCGCCTAAATCGCTGGAAGTACTCAGTGCATATCTGTGACACCAGATCCTGGAATGTCCCCATTGTTGTAATCACACTCTGCTTCACATTGTCAGAGCACTGGAAAGAAAAGCTGGCCAGGAAGTGCTGAGCCACAGCCACCAAGGCATCCTTGGGCCATCGCTGGAACCAGTTCACGGTACAACCAGAGATCAGACCTGGGAACTTTACAGCACGAGAACAAAGTTTCTCTCCCACTGGAGAGAAACAGAGCACCACATGCAGGTTACTGCGCACTCTAGACAGGAAGTAGTTGTAAAGGTTGTCAGAGGTTGGTGGGCAGCGAGGATATTGATGTTTCATGGAGGGAATCAGATCCTGAGTGATTTCTGCTAATTCATCTCGGGTAAACAGGTTGGAGACCTCACCAGATGCCACTACATTGGTCATGTACTCAAGAAAGGATTCATCCTTAATGTCATTGTCAGTAAAGATGAAGGTAACACCCTTGCCCTGGAGTCCTGCTATTCGGTATAGGGTCCTCAGGTCTTCCATGAGATTACTTGCATTGTAGGTTCTTTAAGGAGTAATAGATGAATATTTAGTATGATTAAAAAATGTTCAGTAATGTTTTTAAGTAACTACATGTACATGACAGACTTGCGGCATAGTCTTAAAATTCATGAAAAACTTAATTACAAATGAAATAACTATTTTGGAACATTCATTAAATATAATAAGTACAGTTAATAACCAATGAGTTCTTAATGTAATAAACAGAAAACATTTTTTTTATGATATGTTCATTTCTTCATGATATGTTCATTCATGTTTATTGTTTCTGTTTAGGGTCACAAAACATTCATGATTAACACAATCTGTAACATCCTTGGTTAGCGGCCACTAGTGGCCGCTATTATAGTTTAGTTTTTTAATGGGACTTTTATTCTGAAGAGGTGT
>JBBPCZ010046946.1:0-13033 GCA_037974445.1 Brycinus macrolepidotus
GAAGAAGAAATAAATAAGCAGAAACAAGAGGCATAGTTAGTCACCAAGGTGCTCCTTGAAGAGGTGGGTCTTCAGACGACACTTGAAGACAGTGAGGGACTCCGCGGATCTGATCCGAAGAGGGAGTTCGTTACACCACTGGGGGGCCAAGACTGAGAAGAGTCTTGACGCACGTCTTCCTTTTCTTTTGAGCAGCGGAGGCTCAAGATGAGCCGTGCTTGAAGCCCTGAGAGGACGAGAAGTGACACGCTGTTTGATCAATGCTGACATGTATGGGGGTGCAAGCCCATTCTTGGCCTTGAAAGCAAGTCTAAATGTGCAATATCTGTAATGCAACTTGGATTATCCCTGGCTAGTACTAGTACTTGTATTAAAAAAAAAAAAAAAAAAAAACGTACTTCCCTTATTTTTTTGTTTTCACTCTTCTCTAAAATTCTCTAAGCTTGACTCAGAGAGCTCTGCACTAGATTTCCAATGTGCATGGACTGTTGGTTTTATGCACAAATGGCAAATAAAAAAAATCTTGAATCACAAATCTTGAAGGGTTAAGGACTTGAACTTAATGCAAGCGGCCACTGGGAGCCAGTGAAGGTTCCTTAGTAAAGGTGTGGTGTGTGTGAACTTAGGAACTTTGAAGACTAACCTCGCAGTGACTGAGACGAGTGGGTTTTTTTTTTCGAAATAAAAGATCTTTCAGCCTCTGATAATCAATAAAATATTTTTTATTCTGTCTTTCTGTGCGGCCCGGTACCAAATGACTCACGGACCGACACCGGTCCACACCCCAGTAGTTGGGGACCACTGTTCTAGCCAGTTGAAAAGAGTAATTCTGTTTAACATGCTGAATGACACTGAATTCCATAAAAATCTCTTACCACTAAAAGCCTGCTACCTAGATGTGGGTAGGAGGAGGCATCCATCCCTATGGTTGCAGCAGCTGATCAGAAAGATCAGCACTCAGTTCTGAAAAACAGCTTTACATTAGAAACAAAAACAGGTTACTGCAAAGCATGAGCAGGGAAATCCACCTATTTAGGTAATGAAGAAGAAAAAAAAATTAAAGGCTTTTCAAATTCACTATTCAAAGACCCTGTCACACATCCTAATGGAGCAGATACACATAAAATTTCCTATTACTGGTGGAGAAGCTGCTGTTGGTTGTAGTGGACAGGCTTAATCTGATATTAGAGTCAGCCCTGGCTGAACGAACACACACACACACACACACACACACACACACTTACTTTCTGAGCTCAGTTCAAGTGTAGAGACAATCATTAAAATGCAAGCAATTACTTTTGACCTGCATCTCAAGCAGTACAGATTTACATCATCGCTCAGACATCACACACATTAAAAGTCATTCTCTCTCTCTCTCACGCCACACACACACACACACACAAACAAACAAACAAACACACACAAACACACAGCTTCTCTAGCATAATCACAGGTGGCAGATGTGACCGCCAGCTCTCAGATTTGGCTACTTTTCATCATTGATCCACAGACATGGACCTCAGAGGGAGATAACAGCTGAGGTTCAGCTTGAGACGCCACAAAACATTACAGTGTGGCTGGTTAATACACTCACCTCTTTCAAAGCCAGCATGAGGCCCGAAGAATCAAATCTGTGCACAGTGCAGCATTATACTGGTCCATAGAGCAGCATTTTGAGCATATAAAAGATTTCACTCTGGATGAACAGATGAAAGCTGCATAAAAATACAGGAAAACAATGAGCTGCTGAGAATGCAGCATTAAAGCAAATATGAAAAGGACATACACGTGTTCTTATAAACCTAAAACACTACTGTAGCACATGGCTTAAGCAAGCTCTATATAAAGCCTTAGCCGGGTACTCATCGTCTCAATTAAACCAGGAAGCCCAGCACATCTTTCCTCACACAGACGAAATAAGGACTTGGCCAAATGCCCCAGACCCAGATCACCTGTGGCTCCAAAGTATCTGAAGATATTAGTTCCCATTTTGCAAGACACCACCAGGGCATTTATGAGGTCAGGCACTGATGTTGGACGAGAAGGCCTGGCTCCCAATCTCCGTTCCAGTTCATCCCAAAGGTGTTGGATGGGGTTGAGGTCAGGGCTCTGTGCAGGCCAGTCAAGTTCTTCCACACCGAACTCATCCAGCCATGTCTCTATGGACCCCTCTTTGTACACTAGGCCATAGTCATGCTGGAATAGAAAAGGGCCTTCCCCGAACTGTATCCACAATGTTGGAAGTATAGCATTGTCCAAAATCTCTTGGTATGCTTGATTTTATACACCTGAATTCAATCATTAAGAGGCGTGTCCCAATACGTTTGTCCATATAGTGTATAAAAACCCAATGCAGCACAGAATAAGGCTAGTTTGAAAATGCACACGCAGGAAAAGTAGCATTTTTTAAAAAGATGTTTTGGCTTCTTTTAAGCATTTTAAGCTGGAGATTATAGTGGCAAAATCTTGCAACCCCCATACACAAGTAAAGTTCTTGTTAAAGTTAAAATCCTCATATTTGAGAGGGTTTGTTAAGAAAGACAAACAACGCATACGATACGTTCCCGCCATTTGTGAAGAAAACATTCAGATAAGATTGTACAATCACTTTCCGAACTCGCCAGATAACTTCTTACTGTGAGTAACCCTTTCTTCGTTCATAGAAAGCCTGAATTTATTTTTAATGAGCTTTAAAGACGACCACAAATCAACACACGGCTTCAGAAGGCTAAACACTAGGTACGGTGTGGAATACTTGTTTAAATCTCTGACTACAAAGTCACCTTTATACATAATTGAAGATATCCAGCTGATTTCTGAAGAGAATTTCAGTGTTTAAACAATAAAATCTCCAACTCCACTGCTTGCTGCTGCTTCCTCAGTTAATGTTGGTTTGTAGAGACTGGTTAAGGAGGTAAATACCTCCACCTACTGTGCTGGAGCTGCCATGCCCAGGACCTGATTCAATCAACCTTTCCAGCGTTCATACAGCAGTTCACACAGCTATGTGTGAATAAAAGTTTATTAATTTTTATTCCTATTCCTAATATGCTTAGACGTTGTCACTCTCACCTAGTGTCCAAAACTACACTCACCAGTGTTGAGTTCTTAACTGTGATACACTATATGGACAAAAGTATTGGGACACTCCTTTTTAATTGTTGAATTCAGGTGGTCCTTTACTTCCAGTGAAGGGCTTAATCAATGCTTCAGCATACCAAGGCATTTTAGACAAGGCCATGCTTCCAACATTCTGGACACAGTTTGGGGAAGGCCCTTTTTCAAGGCCCCTTTTCATGACTGCACCCCAGTGCACAAAGCAAGCTCCATAAAGACATGGTTGGACGATTTTGGTGTGGAAGAACTTGACTGGCCCTCACAGAGCCCTGATCAGAGCCCATCCAACACCTTCGGAACACCATCCAACTGAAGGAGAGATTGCGAGCCAGGCCTTCTTGTCAAACATTAGGGCCTGACCTCATAAATGCTCTACAGAAAGAATGGGCATAAATTCCCACAGAAACACTCCAAAATCTTGTGGAAAGCCTTCCAAGAAGAGTGGAAGCTGGTATAGCTGCAAAGGGGGACGAGCTCCATATTAAAGTCTATGTATTTGAAAGCAATGTCATTAAAGTCCCTATTGGTGTAATGGTCAATACGTTTGTCCATATAGTGTACATTTAGAGTCCTGGTTGCTCATGTGGGAAGCAGATTAGACTGGAAACCAGTACCAAGTGTAGCATCATAATGCTCAATGCTAAATGATATTATTTCTAAAAGTTAAAACCACACATGACACCAAATTGTTATTTGGTAAATATTTTTACTGCTAATTTAATTTAATATTTCCCACATTACTAGTTTTATTATTACAAAAACCCTCAAATGTAGGTAGGCCAAGCCTCAGTTGCTTATTGAAATCAAGAATTGAACGTATAAAAATAAAGTTGAATATCAGCTTTTAAAAAAGGTAGAAATTAAATTCAATGCATTTTGTATTTAACTGAATTTCATGCTGAATCCTCTGTCAACATCCGTTTATCACAGATGTTAATTTCTTCTGTCACTTTTTCACATAGTAGCATCAAACTAACTATTCCCTCTTCCAGTTTAAAACAACAGTTTCTTTCTACCTATTTGTGGGTGAAAACATTCAGGTACCAATCTCTGGTCCTGGAAGGCCGGTGTCCAGCACAGTTTGGTGATTTCCCTGCTCAGACACATCTGGTTCAGCACACCTGTTAATTGCCAGGTTTAGTGAGTGTGTTTGAGGGGGGGCGCTACCAAACTGTGCTGGACACCAGCCCTCCGAGACTGGAAGTGGGTTAGATCATAGGAGACGAGAGGGACACTCCCAAAACTCACTACTGCTACTGTCATTTTAGTACGATACATGTCTATGACTGAATCTCAGATGGCTCACTAATGCTCATAAAAGTCTAGTCCCTGGTTAACCAGTACATTTCAGAGAAGTACCTCACTTTATGCTGTATATACTTCTCATATTACACTCTGGACTTTCAGTTATCACCTGCACTTTACTGTACCTCTGTTTACTGCCACTACAGTCACCCTTATGTCCTGTCACTTGATTTGATTTGCTATAATTTTACACTTGTTCAGTGTGGTTTCTAAACTACTGTCTCCTGTGCAATAAGAATATGTATATATGGTGCAATATTATTCTGGAAGGTTTACATCCTCTTCACACTGTAATCTTGTGAAATGTATGTATGGTGCAATATTATCCATCCTGTAAGGTTTACACACACTTCCCACCTTTATGTTACACTTCTGTATGGTCTACTTATTGTACTGTCTTAGATTCACATCCCATTCACACTACTGTTACATTCCTATATTGTCTATTTATTCTATTGTTTCTGTCATTCCTTGCACTTTGCTCAATACTGCTAACTGCCTCCTTCGCAATAATAGTACTAATGATTCAATACTAATCATTCTGAAAGGTTTATGTAGTGTCCACTATACTGTTTACACTACTGTTACAGTTATCTATTTATTGTGTTGTCTATTGTCTGCTGTCTCTATGGTAAATTGCACTCTGTTGAATGTTACTACATGTTGCTCCATGGTGAAACGTCTCATCACTCTGTATGTGTTCACTACTGCTGATGACAATGAAGTAACTTTGAACCTTGAACTCCCTATATAGTGTTCTGCATTGCTCATGAAACTCCTAGGCTTAAACAGTACACAAAGGTTCAGGGAGTAGTGCAGCTTTGGTTGACTGATCAACAAGTAATGCATTATTTGTGTGTAGAAACCGTTATTTTTCTGGACCTACATAGTGTGCGCAACATAGCAGCAGCAGAATCCCTCTCTATCTTCAAAAACCTCCTGAAGACTCATTTGTTCAGAGAGCATCTCCTCTCCTGATGCATTATCTATCTTGCACTACTCCTACATAAAGATTTTGCACTTCGAATTCTCCTCTGGTTCTCACACTGTCCTGAAACTTGAGTGTTTCCTTGTATTGCAAGTCACTTTGGATAAAGGCATCTGCCAAATGAATGTAATGTAAATCAGGCAGGGGACATAAATCAAGTAGTGATACCAGAGGCCCTCATTTATTTTTCTTGATTTAGCTAGAAAACTTGAATCCAAAGTGAAGCCTGTCCAATGAAAAAACAGCTGGGGGACATTCATATTGGACAAAAGGGATCCTCAACTTTAGGCTGACGGTTTCTGGCTATCTAAGAAATTATGCTTTGTGAAGCATCCACCTGACCTACGGACCTGTTTCCCTGCACAACTTCAATGATTCTCTGCCCCCAAGACACCTCACTAAAAGGATGGTTATTACCTGATGAGCTGGATCAGGCATGTCAGGGAAGGGACTAGCTGGACTGTGCTGGGCAGTGGGTTCTCAAGTCTGGAGTGTTACTGGTACCACTGTTCTAGAGCATGATAAAGAATGGCCTGAGAGTGTGTTAGATGCTGGTCAGTCAAGAAATATGATTTGGTTTTACAGGTCCTTTTATTAACACAGCTAATACACATAACGAATGAGTCAAAAAATTGCATATTGCTGATGTTTGTGGGTTTTTCCTCCCACTTAAGCTTCTGAGCATCATAATACAACATGGCAAAAGTACTTTGGAATAATAATAACAAAAGGAAACCACTTGCCATTAGTGGGTTTTAAAAAAGAATAAAAATATACAGCTTTTCAGTATATATTCAGAATATAACATTGCACATTATAACACATACAACAAAGAGAGATACTGAGTCTGGGCGTGTGCCACGTGAATGTGGTGGTGGAGAATATTTGTGTGAGTCTTTTTTTTTTTTTTACGAGAAAGGCACAATCTTTGAGTCCTCTGGCTGAAGGCTCTGCCAGCAGAGCCCCAGTGAAATGCTACTGGACTAAAACTTGAATGCTAATACGGCACTACTGGAATACTCAGGAAACATTCATCACTCACACACACCTGCATTTATAATTTAAATGCAACTGATTAGAACACAGCAGGTGCTGGCCAAGACATGATAGTGAAGAGCTCTTCAGCGCAGTGTGTGTAGTGTTCAGACATTTTTAAGCCACTCGTCCTGCAAAGTGTCTTTTGGGACTTCAGGCACGTTCAGGTGAATGATCTCATCACAACAAAATACTCATCACAACATGATGGTTTACCCAAAACACTGTGTCTGCAGAGTGCTCACAGGGCTCAAATAGTTGCCTTTCAATCCGGGAATGTCTTTGAATGTCCTCTAAAACCCACCCGTGGACTCTCTCTCAGTTACATACATTTTAAAAAGTGTGTATGTAAGGCAGGTATTGGTGGAAAGGTCACAGGTCCGACGTTCACCAGTTGCTGCACTGGCTGCCATGGCTACTGACTGACTGACTGGTGCTGAAACGCTTCTGTACGATCATGCTGATGTACGCTTTCATCAGTTTGGCAACGTCCATCACCTGCACACACAAACAGGCACACACGTGTAAATGCTGAAAAAAATGCAACAGAACATTCTGGATGCGCACACATGCTGTGCAAGGATGCAAACAATGGGCTACAGTCAGAGTTAACTGTAACGGCTATATTAAGTCAAGTAGGTTTATTGTCATTTCAGCCTAGCACACAGTACACAGTGAAACGAAGAAATGTTCCTCCAGGAACACGGAGCAACACAAGAACAAAAACAGAAACGCCACAAAACTACATAAGTGCAGGCCAGACAAAATGCACAGATAGCAAAGAGAGCAAGAGAGAGTGTGCAAGAAAAACACAAGAGCAGCAAAACAACAGGACATTTAATGCAGTTGGCAAAAGCAGCTACGATACAAGTTGAATGAATACAGTATTATGGCATGCATTTTAGCAGCCGAATCATTAAGTGTGCAAAAATACAAATACAGAGGCAGGCAACAATGACTAGAAGTGCAAATATTGGCAGGACAGAGATTGTGCAGTATATAATAAATACAAGGGTATTTACAGTGGCAGTTTGTGTAAGTTGTTTGGTTCAGGCAGAACATTTCAGTGTGGATATGCATTGTGTTGGGAGAAGAAAGAAGTTCTACTCTCAGCTTCTACCAAAGATGATATGGCATCTGGTAGAATCTTAGCTTGCTAGCAGCTCTTGATGTAAGTCTACCTTTACTATTGTGAGGGACCTGATTTCTTTGCAGAGTACAAAGCACGCATGTACATCACTCTGGATAAGCAAATCTACCAAATGTCATACATTTAAACTATTATAAGCTGTTGCTGTATTGGTGACTCACACTATATAGACAAAAGTATTGGGATGACTGACCATTACATCAACAGGGACTTTAATGACACTGAATTCAAATACATAGACTTTAATGTGGAGCTGGTCCCTCCTTTGCAGCTATAACAGCTTCTACTGTTCTTGGAATGCTTTCAACAAGATTTTGGAATGTTTCTGTGGAAATTTGCGCCCATTCATTCTGTAGAGCATTTATGAGGTCAGGCACTGATGTTGGACGAAGAGGCCTCTCCGTTCCAGTCCATCCGAAAGGCGTTGGATGGGGTGGAGCGGGCCACACCGAACTCATCTAACCAGGTCTTTATGGAGCTTGATTTTTGCACTGGGCCACAGTCGTGCTGGAATAGAAAAGGGCCTCCCCAAACTGTGTCCACAAAGTTGGAATCATGGCATTGTCTAAAATGTCTTGGTATGCTGAAGCATTAAGATTGCCTGTCACTGGAAGTAAGGGGCCTAGTCCAAACCCTGAAAAACAGGTGTGTCCCAATACTTTTGTCCATATAGCGTATGTAGAGCTGTATTGTCTCCCTCAGGATTATAGCAATAGCATTACCAATCTCACATATCCAAATTTTTCTCAAGACATCTTCTGCCCAAACATTCATTCATTCATTTTCTGTAACCGCTTAATCCTTACTAGGGTCACGAGTACCCGGAGCCTATCCCGAGGCAGGGATTCTGCCCAAACAATCAGGTTAAAACTCCAAGGAACCTAAATCTAGGTTCATCTTGCTCTCGTAGGCACAAAACATACATGTTCAAAGCATGTCCTGTGAATAACATTTTAGTGTCCACTAAATGGGCAATGTGTTTTCCTGCTTTGACAAAAATTGGGCAGACTTATTCTCAGGTCCCATGCATGTCAGGAGTCCTCTGACTATTCATAAGGCTGATGTGCCTTGTCATGCCCACACTGCTTTAAGCAAACTGGGTTCCCCCACAGTCTCTCTGAGTTGGAGAAACTCATTAAATGAAAGCTAATGAACGAGTGAAGACTAGCAAACATAATGAGCAAGCAAGCTCATCTGCCTGCCTGTTGTCTGTCTGTTTGCTCAACCAGCCATGCCATAATTCCCTGGCTGATCTTTCCAGGATTAAAGTGGAAAAAAACAAAATGTTTTTAAAGATGTCCCCATATAAAAAAAATGGATGTTTCTGGTGAGTCATGGACAAAGTGGGAACATTCTCTGTGCATATTTAAAACATGTCTCACTCATTTCTCCCTGTTGTACAGGCTTTAAGTGGAGGACTGAAATCATGGGTGCTTATCAAAATTTATTATTAGGAATATTAGGACCACACTCAGACCTTTCCCAGACAGGTTCTGAAAAAGTTCCCTTTTACTATGTTCATTAACCCCCAGAGCACCACAGGACCCTCAGAGGACCACCACTGTGCAGATATTTTGGTGAACTATCCTCGGCACTGCAGTGACACTGACATGTTAGTGTGTGCGCGTGCTGCAGAAACAGACACAGCACTGTTGCTGTAGTTTTTAAACAACTGTCACTGCTGGGCAGTGTCCTGTAGGGAAAAACTGACCACTGGTGAAGGATTAGAGGATGAATAACACGAACTGCGCAGCAACACATAAGCTGTAGTCTCTAGCCTTGTCTCTACACTATATGGACAAAAGTATTGGGACGCCTGGCCATTACACCAACATGGACTTTCATGACATTGCACTCAAATACAGAGACTTTAATATGGAGTTGATCCCCCGTCTGCAGCTATAACAGCTTCCACTCTTCTTGGAAGGCTTTCCACAAGATTTTCGAGTGTTTCTGCGGGAATTTAAGCCCATTCATTCTGTAGGGCATTTTTGAGGTCAGGCTAAGAAGGCCTGGCTCGCAATCTCCGTTCCAGTTCATCCCAAAGGTGTTGGATGAGCTTGAGCTCAGGGCTCTGTGTTGGCCTGACCTCCAACCATGTCTTTATGGATCTTGCTTTGTGCACTGAGGAACAGTCATGCTGGAACAGAAAAGGGCCTTCATCAAACTGTGTCCACAAAGTTGGAAGCATGGTGTTGTCCAAAATGTCTTGGTTTGCTGAACCATTAAGATTGCCCTTCACTGGAAATAAGGGGCCTAGCCTAAACCCTGATAAACAGGTGTGTCCCAATATGTTTGTTCATATAGTGTACAAGCTGTACCAACAAGGTAGGTGTGTCTAACAAGGTGGACTTTAGGAGTACACAGTGTTTCCAGCAGCACTGCTGTGTCTGATAACCTCTACCAACACAACCCACACTAAAATACCGCTACCATGCTGATCACTGAAGTGCTTGCAGTTCTGACCATCGACAAACAGGGAAAACAGGTGCAGCGAAACAGATGGACTACAGAATGTAACTGCAGATCTACAAAATGTGCCTACATGGTAAGTGGACCTGACAAAATGGACAGTGACTGTAGATACAAGTTAGGTGTACATACTTAAAATTTCAGCATCCACAAATTAAAAAAAGGCCTACCTGCAACACTACTGTGCAATGAAAGAAGTATTGTGTTACCTGGCAGGTCTGGAAAATCAAGTCTCTTCCTTCCACGCTGATTTTGTATATGTTGGGCTGTGGAGCGCCAAAGGATAGAATGGCCTCATAGGAGAAAACTTCCAGTGGCCACGCCTCTCCCCGCTTATACACACACACTCCCTTACGACTAACACCCAGCCACAGCTCTGCAGGATACACACCATCAGCACACTGATGGGGAAAAAGAGAGAAAATTAGTTATCTTAATTTGATTTATGAATTATTACTTTGATCCAAAAAGACTTTGATATTGCTTGTGAGCACTGTTTAATGCTGAACAGTGTAAATAGCTTTAACACTCATACCAGGATCATGGGACTCGTCAGAATTTCATATTGAGACTATATTGCTAGATATTGTAATTATGATCAGCCTTGCAGTATTTTAAAACTACACTGGGGAATTCTTCATGTAACAATCTCATTTATTTACATTTTTTGGAATCATGCAATATCACTATTGCAAAAGCCAATACCATGACCATGATTAACAAAGGATATTTTGTGTAGCCCTAGTGAGCAGGTCTCTGTTTCCTCACCTCCACACTGAAGAGTGTAGACCCGTATCCCTGCCACTCTCTGGCCAGATTCATGTATTTGATCATGGCATGATCTTGACTCATTCCCTGCAGCTTCCTCCATTTCTCCATCAAACAGCTCTTTAGCCCCGCCTTTTCTTCCTGAAGCCACGCCTCCATTGCTGCAGACAGCTCCCCCTGCCGCTGTCTCCCCAGCGAGCCCCTGAAGCTCCTCCTTAGTGTGCCCTCCAGAAAACTGCCCCTCTTTTTCTCACTGGTTCCTGTGGCACTGTTGTTGCTGGGGGCAAAGCGCTGGACGCGAGCTCGCAGGCGTGCCATGGGGAACACCTGCTCCAGGTCTGGCAAAGCATTCTGGGTAGTGTAGTCCCCTAGCAGATACTGTAGTCGGAGAGCTGCCAGGAACTGCAGGGTTTCCTCAGGAGCAGGATACTGCCCAGTAATCACTGCCTCATGAGCCTGACGGAGAGAAAGAAAGGGGAAAAAATGGCAGACCGTAAGACTTTAAATGCTGGGCGAAAGATATTATATGAAAATAAATGTTACTAATGTTACTGTTTCCTCTCTACTTGTATTGCTCCACTATCAGTGATTTACATATTGTATAGTTTATTCACATTCATATTCTGGTAGAGACTGGTAACCAACTGGGGCTAATGGGCATATGTCGTGGGGCTCTGGTTCTTGGAAAGCCCTTGTCCAGCAAAAGCCAATGAAAATATAGCCAGAAAACTTGAAATAAATTCAGGAATGACACGGTTTTCAACATTTTAACAGGATTTGAAGCAATCAAATTGAGGAGTTTTGCCTGTTATTACCATAAGCCTATGTTAGTTTTTTCCATAAGTCAGAGAAATGAGTAGCCAAGGTTGTAAAAAGGTAAGAGTAGTGTGCGTGTGTGTGTGTGTGAGTGTGCAGTGGGGCTGGGACCCCAGTATTTAATAATCTATTCCTAATTCATTCATAATGCATAGGTAAACCAATACTCTATTGTGGGTGAAATCCTTTTTATAATTTTCTTCAAAACTGTCAGACCTCCCAGTTAAAACTACTGACAGAAACTACTGTTATAGGAATTCATCACTGACTGAAGTTCTGAGTATCTGAAGACTTATCTATGATGTTCCACAGAGGGCTGAATGAAGTACTTTTCACAGAGAGGTTGATGTTGAGTGAGAAATCAGACCTGTTCGAACATAAAGGCAAACTCCACACTGTCCGCAGGAATGTTTTCTGTGTCTGTGAAACAGTAGAGCTTAAAATAAAACTTCCAACTTCCGCCCTGCTCTTCTCCTCCGTCGACCAACCTGAAAGAGAGAGATAGAGAGAGAGAGAGAGAGAGAGAGAGAAGGAGTGATTGGCCGCATTGGGTAGACTGTTGGGTACATTTTACATTGTTTTGAGCTGATTCTTTATTTGTGGTGGAACAAAGCAAAGCTCTACTCACTTCTCAAACTTAGCGAGGACATCGGCCACTATGGTGCGGCTCTCGATGGCTTTGTCTGTGATGCCATTGTGTTCAAACAGAGCAAACATGTTCCTACTGTCCTCCATGGCCAGGCCCTTCAACAGCTTATCTACCACCTAGATTCACAAGTGTACACATAGAAATAAATTGTGAAAAGGTAAACAGTCATACTAGTAAATAAGGCAAATAATATAATAACAGTACATAAGCTGAAGTAGTGCTGTATGTATACCCCTTAAATTGTTTCTGTGTGTGTGTGTTTCTTCACATACCTCTCCTGCTGTGGTGTGTGAGTTGATGGTAATTTTGCAGGACCCGCCACCATGGCAGTACACAGTTGAGGTCATTTCCTGTCTGCTGAGAATGGCTCTAAGCTCTTCACGTGACGGCACACATTCACGACCACGCACACGGCGCAGTGCATCCTGGGAAAATGCTGCATAGCGATCCATCTCGGTGCCTGGGTATAGCTCCCGCGTCCTAATCAGTGAATTAGTACATCAATTAATCAACATATATGGACAATATGGACAAAAGTGTTGGGACACACGCCTTAATTATTGAATTCAGGTGGCCCCTTACTTCTAGTGAAGGGCAATGTTTCAGCATACCAAAGCATTTTGGACAACGCCATTCTTCCAACTTTGTGTAAGGCTCTTTTCTATTCCAGCATGACTGTGCCCCAGTGCACAAAGCAAGGTCCATAAAGACATGGTTGGATGAGTTCGGTGTG